>VXBU01000211.1:81897-97637 GCA_013400315.1 Bombycilla garrulus | reverse complement strand
CTCAGAACCTGAAGATGGAATATGTGTTCTGAAAGGGGAGAAAACAGGGGGAAATCTTACATATTAGGCGAGTTTCTGTTCCTAATTTGAGGAATGTATGCATAGACAGTAGTATTTGGTATTCTGAAATAAATTAGTCTGTGATCTTGTTCGCTGAACATGCAAGCCCACAAGACAAAACACAAAAGCAAACATTGCAACAAGTCTTGCTGAAATGCAGGCCCTGTCATTGTACTTCCACATTTGCATCAAGCTCACATTCATAATAACATAATTCTTGCATTTTCTTTCATTTAAAAATAGGAACCAGCAGCACATCTCAGTGCTTCTTAGAATGAAAACCAGGCCACTCAACTGCCTGGATAGAGATTATTAGCTTGAAATCTCCCATCCTATGAGGAATTACAAATCAGCAGAGACGTACTGTTACGGTGTCTCCTAGGACCATTTATGCAGCTCCTGAGAAGGGTGAATTTGAACTGATTTGATATTCTGTAGTCATTTTTCAAACACCAGTGTTACACATTAGCTGTAAGAAGCCAAGGTTAGGTATGTCAAGAACTGAGACTTGAGAGCACATATGCCTACATCCAGTTTAAAGTAATACACAGTCCTATAGATACACATCCTTTCTTTTCTTCTCTTTTTTATTTCCTGCCCCCTAGAAAAAGAATATATTAGTCACACAGTGCTATGCACTGCTTATGATTTACAAATTTTTGCAGATAAGCAGGAGAATGAACACTAAGCACAAGGAGTGTGCTCCCTAGTGGCTTTCCAATATCCATTTTGGAAAGCCACTAGGGAAAGGGTACCCATCTTTGAAAGATTTCCCCGAGAGGTATTCCCCACTGCTCACTGCTGTCATGATCACAAAAAGTACTAAAAGCAAGTTTCTGCAGCCATATCTACTTACTGGTTTAGGCATTGTTAGAAGACACATCATTTCAGGTGCCTGGCACCTGGATGACTTGGATGAACCTTGCTTTGAGGGAAGAGCTCCTGAATCCAGGCAGACAGTAGTGCCCAAGCAGGGCAATAATCTCCAGTCTCTTCTAAATTAGCAGCACCTGATGCAGGGCCCCAGACAAGATTTTCCATCCAGCTGGATTAAGAAAAGTACATTCCTACAGGTGTTCTTCAGGGTACCGAGAAAACCTCTTAGGAAACAAGTGAGCCAGGCAATAGTTCCAGGTTGGGATTTTTTTGTTTGTTCTGGGGTTTCTTTGCAGGCCAATACAGCAGGTTTTTTGTTACAACACCAAGGGCCTGGGACCTGTTCCACCGCTGCATGTGTGATCCATCTTCATATCATTCCTGCACATCAAACACTAGCAGCAGTAGAAAAAAATTAACTAGGCTTGATGGTCCTTTAATGTGATTAATAGAGTAGTACTTAATGGCATCCTAAACTCACTGATGAATCAGAAAATAAAGAAAGAGGAAGCTAAGAGTGATAAAAGTTCTTTGAACTTCAAGGATACAAAATATAAACAAGGCATCATCAGCTTCTGCAAGTGAAGGCAACCTGGTCAGTCTGGATTCAGTGAATTATTTTTATAGCTCTCTTCATGATGCAGAATGGACTAAAAGCTTAAAAACAGGTTCAGGTGAGTCAGACATAATTTGTTCCTGTTTCACCAAAATATAATTTTTTATTGGGGAGGGATTTAAATATCTAGGCTTAGGTCCTCTAGCTTGAGCTAATAGTTTTTGACACCCACTTCACATGCTTTCCTAAAGCTCCTGTAAAAGCATGAATAGTTGCTCTGAGACGATCGAAGACAGTTGGAACCCTGAAAGCAATCCAAAATTCTCTTTTGATTATACATTTATCACGCATGCTTTTTGAAAATTTTACACTAAAGAAACAGAAGTGACCCAACTGGGTTTGCTTCTTCAGTTCAGCTGTTCTATTCTCTTTTCCATTTGCCTTACCAGTGCCAATTAAAAACGTGAATCAGGCACAACTGGCTCATAATGAAGAGATGATATCTGGATTAGAGTGCATTTATTAAACTATTATTAAAGTATGAAAAAGATTTCACTAACAGGTGTCTTCCTAATTTTAAGTAGTGTTGCAAATTGTCCACCATCCTAGTTGTCCTCTCTAAAATAATCTAGACAGATCCTAATTCCACTACAGCTCCCTTTTGAACAAGACCACAGAAAAAAAATCTTTGCGGATTTCAGCACAAGATATCCCAACCTCAGCGCTGAACCCCCTCAGCAGCATTTTCCCAGATAATATTCTTCAGATTACTACTGAACATCATTCAGTCAATTTTCAATTCACTCACAACTCCTACCTGTGAGAACTTACTCATTTCCAAAATTATGTATTAATAGGAAAGACACCTTGGTTTATCTAGCCAACACAGCAAAACAGCACTGTAGTATGAGGTAGGCTCAAAAAATTAGAAACACTTGAAAGTCAATTCCTTTTTCTGCTTCCAGAATGCTTGGAGTTTTAGTTGTAGAAGACAGAACTATGCAAACAGGGCCCCCATACAAAAAACATGTCCCACAAGAGCTGCATGGGAGAAGCACCTTCAACTCCAGAACTCTACGAAAGCTTTCTGCACTGTCATAACAGGACAGGAAGACAACCTGTTTAACTGAGATGCATTTTAGTGACTGGCTCCCCTGACAGCCCTGGAGGTCACTGTCTAATGCTGCATGAATCATCTGTGACTTTCCAAGGAGCAATTCCCATAAGGAAGAAAGCACAGCCAGAAAATGAGTGCCTCCATACCAGAGCATTTAGCACATACAGTCAAACACGTATAAAGTGAAGTAGTTGTGGTTCTTTTGACATGGAAGACACAAACTGGCTTTGAGCTACAACTCCATGTACCAATCTGGGCTGAGGGGGTTGGAAGGGATACACCTCCTGCTAAATATCAAGGGGAGCTCCACCTGCATTGTGCTTTCAGATCCAGGTACATCTTACAGGCATAGCATGGAATTCCAGATGACCCTGCCTTACTACCATTCACTCCATCTTGGACATACTACCAGAAAAATAGAACTTTTTGGTTGTTCTGAATGACCACAAAGAGGCAATAATAGGAAATCTTACAGATTGGCATGGAAAAGCTCTTCTTGTGGAGACAGCATGGACAGTGTGGGCAATGCAAGTCAAATCTCCTAATACATGAAAAGGAAGTCATAAATGGCTTAAGGATGGCATAAAACCAGGCAGATAGCAAAAGGAAGTATCAAAAAGGCTTTTTCAATTAAGGGTAAGACCTTTCCTCTTGAAGTGGTAGAAAAAAGGGTTTAGAAAGGGGAGATAAGGTCAGGTTACCAGATAATGCAGTCTTTGTGGGTGGCAAGATATCTGCCAAATGAAATGAGACAACACGAATTTAGAGATGCCAGAGAGGAGCTGGTTACAGTAATTAAGGTCTGAGGTGCTGAGCTCAGCACGAACTGCCTAAAAAACTATAGTACAGACAACTCAAGCAAGACATCTGACCAGAGTACAGCTGCAACCCACTCAGCTAACAAGATATTCAGCTACTCAGTCAGCACTGGATTCTCCTTTGGCATACTGTCCATGCCCTTCCACAAGCTGCAGAAAATCCTGCGGTGAAAAATGGAGGTCAGAGAGTGAGAATGAGAATGAGCAAGTTGGGGGTCAGAGGGTGGAAAGGTAAAGGCAGAGACCATCACCAGGAGAGATTGAAAGGAATGAGATTTGTTTATCTCAGAAAAGAGGCAAATAGGAAGGCACACAGTTATAAATCACCAGATACTCTAGAGAAGAAATATCTGACATTTTTTCCTAACTTGCTGCATAACACAATAAAGGAACATTCAATGAAATGAAGACCTCATGCATTCAAAGCTGATCAAATGAAATTCTCTCTCACATACTGTGTAATTGGACAGTGGAAGATATCACCACAGGAAGCACTGAGGTCAAGAAATGGGCAGGATTCAAAGAAGGATTGGATGGCTTTATGGATCACAGGAATATCCAGCCAGAACAATTATGCTAAACTTTGGAAAAAGTAAAAGGACAGGCTTTCAGAATTTAAGCCAGTACCTGACTATGGGAGAATTAAAATTAGGTTTCTCTAAGGGTAGATTATTCCACACATTTTTTTGAGGTCCTTCTGTCTTCTTTGCAAGAAGCTGATGCTGTTCTCTTTAGGTCAGAACATCAGTCTGCATGAACTACACAATTTCTCTTTTCCCACTTTCACATAAGCTTTAGAGGCACTTAAAATCTTTGTGTAGCTGCAATAATGTCAGCAAATTCCAACCCTCCTTTTTTCACTAGTGACACAGCCATGGCACCACCTGAAGTTAATCAGCACAAGGTGTTTTTGTCTCAATTCCCTTTATCATAGTGTGGCTATAACTATGGAGCTGCAGCCTTGTGGAGCGACAGCATTCGCTACCTCCCTCACCTCACCCCAGAGACAAGCTCAGTCCTGTCAACTCCTTTTCACTGTCTTGCATTACAGAAGAGGCAAAACTTGATCAGGACCTTAGCTGAATCCATTAGCAAGTTCTCTGTTGGGAGGCTTGTGCAAATGAACCTCCAATTTCCTGATAATATATCCCAAATACTGTCTTCTCTGGCCATGGTGCTAAATGGAAAGAGCCCTGGCTTCCTGTCAGTGTTCATGCAGTTAATCTGTATGCTCTAAGCCATATCTACCAGCTTCAGGACCTCAGGGCTAAGCAGGATGTACAGGCTCCATCCAACTCCTGCTGCAGTGGCAGCAGTTCTGTATTTGCACCACAGCACGTGTCAGTAAATTTACTTCAAGTGCCTCTCTAATGCCTGCCCAACCATGCACTATTTTTCTAGGCACAGATAGTTTCCTAGACAGGCATAGGCACCTGAAAACTGTTTAATTGCAGTTTTAGTGCTTACATCCCCTTTAGCAGGTATACTTGCTTACAGTTTTTCTCTCCTTCCCTGGCACGGTTGACCTCAAATTCATCCTGTTGTTGTCCCAACCTTTTGCAAGTTGCAGACCAACAATCTCTACCTCAACTAGACCTGAAAGAAGACAGGGCAGCCTTCTCCCTACCCTTTCCTCCTCTTGGAATGTGGTTTGGGGGAACACACATTCAGTATGGCTTGTGTGCAAAGGTTGTTCATTCTGTTAACAGGCAGATAGGTACAGCCTAGGAATCTGCACAAACAGAATCCACATAAAAGCAAACCCTGAAACCCTGGGGAGGGGTTCTTCCCTTGAATGATCTTTCTGCTTTTATCTGTGTCTTTATTTGTCCTCCTGCTTGTTCCACAGGATACCTCCATGTACCGTAACTGTGCCTCTTTCACTTGACTGAGTTATGTGCTCCTGAAGCTGTATTTCACCATAGCCAGCTCAATGGAGTCAGAAGGTAACTGTCCTTTTCTTGTGCAGCAGTTTGTGAAGTTTCTGCTCTCTGCTCAGTACCACTTTCTCAATTTTTATAATCTTGTATTACTACAGGTATTCTCTGGTATCTGTACTGATCATTACTGTAATTCAAAAATCTCTTTAAGGTCTCTTTGACCCCTCAGAATGAGCCTCTTAACTTTGCCTCAGAACTGAAATCACTGAAACCATTAAGAGTTTAGTTGCTTTGTAATACACCTTTCTCCAAACATAACCTTCCTGAGACAGTGACCCATGCTCCATGCAGTACTCTGGGGCCTAATAGCCATCTTCCAGAGGACTGTACTGCCTCTTTGGTGGTGCATTATAGCTCACTGTTCCATCGGTCTAGTGTCTTGTTTGCCTTTTTTTATTGCAGCTGTGCACTGAAGTGACGTTTCCTATGTGCTTTTTTCCCACAGTAACCCCTTTCTCTCTCTGATCAGCGTGTTGAGTGTAACACCCATTCCCTACATTTGCTCTTTGTTCCCAGACTAATTACTTTTCATTTTCTACACCAAGCAGTATTTGCCATCTGCTGGCTCATCAACTAAATGATCCAAATCCCTTTTGAATCCACTTGCATTGTTCCTCATAGCTTCTCTGTGCTTCCAGTTTTACCATCCTACCGGTGGAGATTTCACGTACACAGTGCTCAGCGGAGGCACAGTAGTAGAGAAATGGGAAACCACAGGCTCTTCTCACACCTAGGGCAGATCATCCTGCCTGGATTTGCCACTTGCTGCGTTCGTATAGAAAAGAAGGGTTAGCTTTGGCAAAAATCAGGCTCACATGCGCTCCAGCCTGCTTGAGACAAAGGATGGCTTTAAGCCCAGGCCCTGTGCTGGAGGACAGTGCAGGCAGTCTCTTACACCAGGCAGCCCAAGGTGGGATGCAGCTTTCAGAGACCTCACCCGCTGTGTCCACACCAAGATACAGCACGTGCTCCACTGCCCACTCCACAGCTCCCATAACATGTCCTGGGAGAAGAGGCACATTGCACATCTCCTCACACTGTGTCCCGTCGGTGTGTGCATGGTGTCTGCACACGTGTGCACATGGGGAAAGGGGAAAAGGAAAGATGGTCATGCAAACAAGATGAGATTTAACTCATATAGAAACCAGCACCATTTTAGGCCGACAGACAAAAGTATCAATTTCCTCTCAACCCAACAGGGCAATTTCTGAAAATCCAGCACAAAGACCTAATTGTGGTTGACCCAGTTGTGGCCTTATGGTACCTGAAGGGAGAATACAAAAAGCTAGACGGAGACTATTTGCAAGGGCATGTAGTGACAGAGCGAGGGGGAGTGACTTCAAACTGAAAGAGAGAGGTTTAGAACAGATACTAGGAATAAATTCTTTACTGTGGGGGTGCTGAGGCATTGGGACAGGTTGTCCAGAGAAGCTGTAGATGTCCCATCCCTGGAAGCACTCAAGACCAGTTAGATGAGGGGGTGAGCAACCTGGTCTAGTGAAAGATGTTCCTGCCCATGGCAAGGGGGTTGGCACTGGATGATCTTTAAGGTCCCTTCCAACCCAAACCATTCTGTGATGATTTTATGAACTTGTCCTGAAATCCCTTAGGAAGTGCTCAGTGAGTGGAAGGCCAGATGTATGTGTAAGAATCAGGGGTCAGCTGGGGACACACACTTTTTTCCATGCCCAGAATAGTGCAGGCTAAGCACTGATGCTGTTAAAACTCAGCAGGCTTATGCTGTGCTGAACCATGTGCCACATGGCATTCTCTACAAAACTCGTTTCTGTCTCAGCAATATGAAATCTGACTTGCTGGTCTATTGCCTTGGCCTTATTTTGTTTGTCATTTAAGGGAAAAAAGTCTTGGATCACCCAGAGTGAGCAATCTTCAGGATAATTTTTGTAATTTTTGTTGGTCTTCCTTTGAAAGCACTGCACACACTTGATGTATTAGCATTTGCCTATCCAAGACACAATCAGGTAAGAGAACCAGACAACCTGTGCATTGCTTGCAAACTTTCTAATAATTCATTTATGTGGAAAATGACCACAGCATGGTTCATTCAGAAGGTTAACATTTTGCAGCTGTTTTAGGGCCCACATGTAAAATCTATTTTTTCTTTACAGTTCATTGATTTTCTAAATCCTAAGTTCAGAAAGATGGAGCTTGATTTCAAACATTTGCTGCTCCCATTTATAGTGTTTTTAATGGTGATTTGAGTTAGGACTGCAAAACATAGATAAATCTTTAATAAGCTATGAACGTCACAGGAAATAATTTGTGCTATGCCTTTCTCAGGCAGGCAATCAGCATAACCAGCCAAACTAACTTGTCCTTTGCTGTGATTGGAGATACTACTTTTTATCCCCAATTTTTCACATTTAAAATCAGCTGGAGTTCTAGATGCTCGGCATTTTTGAAAAACAATTTTTAACTCTAATTGAGCAGGGAAAAATTAACATTTACTCCTTACTACACTCACATCCTCTGTTCTGCTACAACAGTGCAGTAGGAAAAAGGAATTTTGCTAATTCATGGCATTTTTTATTAATACATAAATCATAGGAATCCGTCATAGTCATGAGTGGAAAGATTTTTCATAGTCTTCCTTTTAGTCTTAGATCTCTAATAAAAGTATGAAGCTCCAAGATAAATTTCACTTACTTTCACATCTGAAGAGTTAGCATTCTGGGAGAACAGTGACAGCCAATATTCAGCATTTTTAAACAGCAAAACTGCTGCAAGCTGGTTTAGACCTGTTCCTGTACATCACAGCTGTATGATTTGTGCAGCACACAGCCTCACAGAACTGCCTGCAATTCAGGAGGGTGATTGGACCATGCATCTCTAGTATTATTTGATTCACTGGAACTTCTCGAAACATTCTCTATCATAACATTTAGACCCCACCTGGCACCTCAGTCTTGGTTTCCCTTCTGGCAAATTTGCATACAATGAAAGTAGGATAGGAATCTTGCAAAAAGGGAAGTATCCCAATGTTCCCTCAATGACAGTATGGTTTGCTCAATGTCATCATATGAAGCAATTGAAATTCTCTCCAAAAACGCTGCAGAGGCCTCTGTCTACATGCAGCCCGACCAAATAAAGAACCCCAAATCTGTATTGATCAGTCTCCCCCTGTGGCTCACAAACATCCTCCAGATATTTTTGTACCTCTTGTCTCAGCACAGATTGTTTTTTTTATTTTCTACTACTTTCTACTACTAGCATGGTCATAACACTCATGCCATTCGCCCTTGCTGACACGCTGTCCTATTTTTTCCCATTTTACTGTCCACATTCTACTTGTTTATCCCTTCTTTTAGTGTTGTGGCAATTTTGACTCTCTCTGGGACTTCACACTGGGCTGAGAGCCAGCATAGGCCAGATCCATTCAAGAGGCTGTTTTCTCAGGAGCTGTCAGTTTCCCTGTACCTCAGAACAGCCAAAGGATAAAGTGCTAAGAAGACTGTGATTCATGGCAGAGAAGTGAGAAGAAATGAAAGATTGACTTTTGTGGCTAACATTCGTCTTAGCTAATATCAAACATTCCAAAGCACAGACATTTACATATCAGCTAGTCACCCTAGAGTCTGTATAGTCAGGTACATTCAAGGCTTTCTCAGCTGTGGGTATCTAAATTAGGAGAAATTCATTCAATCCTTCACTTCTGGTTCAAATTGCATCTTCTGAATCAGCATTCACTAAATCCACTACATCCACTTCACTGATATGCCAATAGTATTTTTCAATACTTACATTCTTAGACATACCACAACACAGAACATGAAAAAGTATGCCAGAGTACAGCTCTGTCTTCCAAAGTACCTCAGGATTTTTTTTGCCTGTTAACTGCAAGTTGCATTAGAATCTGTAATTTGTTTGGTATTCACTGTTATTGAGGAGCCCTGAGAGACAGAACAAATACACTGACTAATTTCTACCATGGAGAAGCTGAGCTCTCCTAAGGCTTTAGAGAGAATGAACCCAAGCTATAATTCCTTGTCCTCTATGCAGACAGAAGAGAATATGTAAGCCTGTTTGAATATTTTCAATGGCATCCATTAAATCTCTGATGACAATACCAATCAAAAAAAAAAAAAAAAAAAAAAAANCCAAACCAAACCAAAAAAATCTTGGTGGGAAGTAAAATATATGGACTTACATATAACTGAGATCTCAAACAGTTCTGAGGGGAAGGAAAACACTGGCTCCAAGCAGAAAAAGGGAAAAAAACTGGAGGTAACTGGCCTCATAAGAGAAAAATCCTTCACTTTTCTTGACATAGACTACCTAGAGTTCACAGCAGAAAACTAACATTTCAGAGAGTAAGAACTATCCTCCTGTGCAACTTACAAACAGGTCAGCAAGGGGCCTTGCAAAGTCCTGCAGTCAGCAGGGAGTCCATCTGTTGGGTCACTGTCCAGAGAGATCCACGTATCAGAATATGGAGAAACAGGGCAGTTAGGTGAGAGACACAGCTTCAGGCTTCTTCGTATTACTGTGACCCAATATGCCTACCCGGGGTTTTGTTGTTGGTCTGAGGTTTCTTTCAGTTGCCTAAGAGTGGCTTTGTTGTTTTGAACAGACTGCCCTGTGCTGTAGCAAGCAACTGCTTTAGGCAGAACCCTGTACGAATGTTTGTGTCCAACAATGATCCAAGCGCAGCTGGGAACAATCAAGAAACTATAAGAACCACAGCAAACAAGATCAAGGACTCCAACTTCTCTTTGAAACAGAGAAGCAAAACTTGTAATCAGTGAGTATTAGCCTAGGAAGAAAATAAAATAAAAGGTCAACGGAATAAAGGCTCACATTACATCTATACATGCATGGTATACTCTTACTTAATATCTTTGAGTATTGAGCCACAGTTTCAGATTCATTAAAAATGGGGCTGCAGATGGCAATCCAATCATATGTATTTGCTCTTCACACAAGCAATTTTGCATGGAGGGAATTGCTGAAATGGAGATACCAGGGCACTACTGAGATGATGTAGAAATCTTTGCAGATGTGCAATTTTCATTTAAAATAATTTCTACTACAGTGTCCTAAACTGCTTCAGCACAAAATTAACCAAAATAAAACTTATTTTTATGTATTCTTCCCAGTTGCAAGGGCAGATGCAGCCCTGACGTATGACTGGGGGAGGATTCTTCACCATTCACTGTGCCCACACGATCTGCACCAGCAAAGTGTGTTGCACTCACCAGTGGTAATGAGCAAGAGGAAGACAGAACCAAGAGATCTTTAGACTCTTCAGTAAATCAACATCTTGCGTAAAATAGGCCTGAAGCATTGCTCCATTCTGGACACTAGTGCACCTCTCCAAAATGACTGCTGGAGGGTAAAGTGGGGTCATAAAATAAAGCCAAGAGAACAGGCCCCCGTGCCAGCATGTTTTACTCTTCTTAGATGGGCAGTTTGAAGACAGGAAACAAATATCTGTTGGTGACGCCTTTCCCTTCCACCACTGGTCCTGTGATCTGCAGCAGTAATACAACAACCATATTGCTCCATCATTAGCAAAATGCCTGAAGCTAACTTTGGCTCTGATTCTTTCCAACAGCCTTTCCAGGTTTGTTTGTTTTTCATAATTGCTTTGATTCCCACCATTTTTAACCTAGGTCTTTATTCTTTCCTAGAGGATTCCTATTGTGCAAAGAGCCTCACAGCCACTTCCCCTAATGCCAGGCCAAAACATAGACCGCTGCTCTATGCAAGTTTTGATTTTACGTTATTTTATCCTTTCAGAACTGTTCTTAGTTACATGCTGAGAAATTTTTTTCAAAACGGGGGAGGGGGAACAGATTGCTTGCAAGTGTAGATTACCCTGCAGAGGTCTGGCAGGTTTTTGTTTGTGTAGGGTTTTTTTTGTTTGTTTTGGTTTGGTTTTTTTGTTTGTTTTTTTTTTTGGCGATGTTTAAAAACCAAACCAGAGGAATAGGGATTTCTGTTCCTGGCTAGAAATCTTCCTAAGGTTCTATCACTATTGAAAGAGCGAGAGCAGCTCTGCTTAGTAGAACTAATTAATCATAATTGTAATATAACACATATTCCACCTCAAAATATCTGACTGCATTGTGGTTTAGGAGCTAACAAAAATAGGCATCATGATTAAAAAGTAGGTGTGTAGGTGTAGGCAGTGATATGTAATATATTAATGCTACAACCAAACGCTGCGGATGAAATTTTACAACAGCAGTTTCACTGGTTACCATGAAACAATAGTGCTCGGTCAGGAAACTACTGCAATAATCCTGCAGCTTTTACATGTCAATATTTAGGGCATTACTACAGCGGGCTGCGTTACCACAGCATTGCAGGAGTTGTGAAATGTTTCTCTGTCGCTCATAATTACCTCGGCCCTGAGAGAGACGTGCGGAGCTCTGGCAGAGGAAAGAGCCCGTTTTCCCTGCCCTGGCTCCGCGGCCGCTCCTGCCGGGAGGGAGCAGAGCACGGCAGCCGGGAACGGCAGCAGGGAACGGCAGCAGGGCAGGGCAGCAGGGAACGGCAGCAGGGCAGGGCAGCAGGGAACGGCAGCAGGGAAGGGCAGCAGGGCACGGCAGCAGGGCACCGCAGCAGAGCACGGCAGCAGAGCACGGCAGCGGGGCACGGCAGCAGGGCACGGGAGCGGTGTACTGCAGCCAGGGCACGGCAGCCGGCGGGGCGCTCCGGACAGCGCTCCTGCTCCCCCGGCGCCGGGCGGGGCGGGCTGGGCTGTGCCCGCAATGCAGCACCGCCTCACGGGCTGCCGTGTCCCGCCCGCCCCCTGCCCGCTGCCCGGTGCCCGCTGCCGTGCCCGCCCCGGTCCCTGAGCCCGGCTGGCGGCTGGACGGGGTGCGTGGGTCACACGTGTTTGCGCGGAGAACAGCACCACGCTGAGCCTGAGCCACTCGCCGGCAGCCGCGCTGGGTGTGCGGGGGATAAGACACGTCTACTCTGAAACAGCCTTCTGTGGCTTGGGCGGAGACAAACACCTGAATGAATTACAAGGCTGAACCTGTTGGTGTGAGAGGGTCCGGAGACGGAGATTAATTCAGTCTCTCCTATTTTCATCCCTGTGCTGCCCGAATAAAAATTATCTCTGAATTTGCTGCTGAGAACTGAACCTGAGTTGAACCCACCCAGTGTGAATTTGACACAGGTGATCCTTCCAAGAGCTCCTGAACCAGGAGAACTACAGAGTGAGAAGGAAGGATCTCTCTACCACATGACAAGGGAAAAGTTCACTGCAGCTATTCTCAATTGGTTATTTGTCTGTCACGAGTGCTGCTCACAGCAGCTGCAGGCCAGTGACTGCCATGGTAAAGCAGTGAGCAGCAATAGGTTGTGAGTTTCACCTCGTGGGCCCTCCCTGGAAATGGATGAAGGTGGCAAAGACACCTTCCACTGTACAGTCAGCTTGGCTCTGGTATAAGCGCTCTGCCCTTTAAACGTAACTACCTGCAGACCAGCAAAACAGCAAGCAATGGCAGAGCCCAAGTTTTCTTCTTCCTCTGTGGGATACCAGAAGATCAGCGCTCTGTTGACCCTTGTGTTGGTTTCTAATTGACAGCCCAACATCACCCTGGGAAACACATGAGACTAGGAAGAATACACAGAAATATCAGCACGGGGAAGGATCTTCCGTCGATGGCTTTACGTGCCCTTTCTGACAATGAGACCCAGAGATGTCACAACAGAAGGCTTCAGAGGCCACAGCAACCATAGTTGCTGCTTAGTCACGCCTCCTATATTAGGCTGCAAGTAGCATGACCCTCTCGAGTTTCACCTGGAAATACCTTTGTGCCGAAGTTACTGAAATTACATCAGACATACATTTGTAAGTTGGAGCTGGTTTTGACTCAGAAAGTGAGATTTGTAGGTAATGGCTCCTCAACCATAACACCTCACTGAGATGCCCCAGCTAAATCCTCAGTCCCACTGAACGCCCAGTGCCTCTCTCTTCATCCTCAGATTTGATTCCAAACTCAATTAAGACAGCAAGAATGCTTTTACTGAAGTCAGCAGGCTCGAACCAGGCTCCACTCTGTAAATATTTACCAATGACTAAGCAACAAACCTGGTCCCCAATCTGGCTACTATAACCTAAGATGTTTTTCTCTGTCAGTTCAGGAACTCGCTGGTGAATATGAGTTTACAGCATGAGGGTGTTAAAAGACAGAAGATAACTTACTGCTGTTATTTTTTGGCCCTTTTCCTAGACTTCCCTATTTTTATCCTCTTTTTAACATTAATTCTGTTTTCTGTTTCTTCCTGAACTAATATTGGCCTATTTTAACTAACTGTATGCTTTGCTGAAAGTATAGAATGGATGTTTCAGGTTTTTCCACTGGTAACTCCTACCCCAGCTATATTTCACAAAACAAAATAGCTGTCCCCACGTGCCTCTCTGAATAATTGTTGGTTCCTCTTATAATTTGCTTATATGTCAGTTTCTATTTAAAAATAAACTACAAGCATTGACTAACCACTTTAAAGCTGTTCTTGCTAACTTAAATTAATCCCTGTTTCACTTGTCTTTCTGCCTTTCTGCTCCACAACTGCCCCCTAGAGAAATAGCTCTGTAAAAAAAAAAATTATGCACATATCCAGCCATGCAATACTTTTAACAGTTAGTTTACTCCAGACTGGCAACAACTGGAATTGGTAGAGTCATTTTGTGGCAAAACTGGAAAGTGCTGGCCCAGTGAAATGGATATATTCTAGATAACATATATATTCTAAACAGTATTTTTCAGAACTTTTTTTGTTTTCCAGGTAATATAACTGCAGATAAAAATTAGACTGAAAGCAGCCAGCCACAATGTCACCAAATTTTTACTTAAAGCTGGTCAAAACTCTAGTTAGTGCTTCCCTGTGGCAAGAAACACGCACATTGTGAAGACAAGTTTCATTAAAGTACTGAACAAAAAACAAATATTTGGGTGTTTCTCATGAAGGTGCTAAGAGTTGTGCTATAAATATTTTTCAAAGTGAAACGCAGCAACCATTTTGGCTAAAATAGCTGGTGCTCAGCTGAGACACACAGACCTGAACTCGAGTTTTCCTTCTCCTACATGGATATCTTGAGCCATATGTAACTAGATACGGGTGAAAGGCTGGACATTCATTAAGTTTTTGATGTTACTACACAAAGTAGAGAAAAAAAAATATTTGAAATGGTAACATTTTTCACAGAACAGGACAACTGTGGCAATGCAGATGGAGAAAAGAAGGTTCTACATAAGCCCTTGTTTTACAGTGACAGACAGCTTCATCCCTGGAACTAAATCCATATAGGTCTGAGTCCATCTGACTGGTGCAGTTACAACAAAGTTGGAGTTTTGCCTAATATCACTGGGGACTCCTAGCAGATCTGTTTATGTGGACACAGTTGCAGGACTGGGGCTATTTGCTATTTATATAACAAATTGCATATCACAGAACTAGAATAGGTCAATAGTAAATTACATAAAGTAGCACAATTAATAAGACTGGTGTTTCTAAGTATTTCTGTCTTATTTCCCCTACATTCCAATGCCACTATTGCACCCGCTTTCCTATACAAGAAACTCCACATGCACCGTTTTCCCCCAAAGTTGGCCTTTTGTTCTTCTTAGCCTCCGTGTGGATACACTTCAGAGTATCCCCAGTGTACTGAAAGGAGGCTGCTAGCCAGGTGGGAGTTCACTTTCTTGTCCCAGGCAACCAGCAATAGGACAAGCTGTGCCAGAGTAGATCCGGGTTGGACATCAGGGAGAATTTCTTCATGGAAAGAGTTGTTAAATATTGGAATGGGCTGCCCAGGGAGGTGGTGGAGTCACCGTCCTGGAGGTGTTCAAGAAATAACTGGATGCGGCACATAGCACTATGGTTACTTAATAAGGTGGTAAGCGGCTAAAGGTTGGACTTGACAGACTTGGAAGTCTTTGCCAACCAAAGGGATTCTGTGACTCTGCAAATAAAAATGCAGAATCACATGGGAGGAGCCCGTGGGTGTTACTCCTGTACGCAGCACGCGAGAGGAACAAGCAGGCCCTTCTTGTGTGGAAAAAAATCCCTTCTAGAGTGCGGGTGGCGAGGCCTGAACCTGGCTCAGCTCCAGTTCATCCACCAGGACCCAGCCTGGTCAGGGACAAGGCTGGGCTGTGATCCCGCTCTCGGCTCCCCGGCCGCAAGGTGGACGCAGCGGGGACAAGCACCGCCACAACCCCTCTCTCTCGGGCCTTGCCCACCGGCTTCCCGGCGGCAGCTGCGGGCTGTCCCGGTGCGCCGGGCACGGCAATCCCCGTCCCGGTACCGAGTCCCCGCCCGCCCGTGCTTGCGGCGCGCCCGTCGGGCCGCCAGGGGGCGCCACCGCCCCGCGCCCGCCGCGGCCCCCC
>VXBU01000211.1:0-81707 GCA_013400315.1 Bombycilla garrulus | reverse complement strand
CGGGCGAGCCGCTAGGGGGCGCCGCGGCCCAGGGGCCCTGCCCGGCCGGCGCGCGCCGTTTGTTGACCGCGCGGCGGCGGCGGGTTGGTGGCGCGAGACTCCCGTGACGCGCTCGCGGGAAGGGNAGGTGAGCGGTGGCGGAGCGGTCGCCTTCCCCCCCGCGGCGCGGCGGCCCCCACGGCGAGAGGGGCGTGCGGGGGGTGGCTCGGCGACGGGGCGAGGAAGGGAGGGGAAGCGGGAGGCAGACGCGGGGCCCGCTGCCCTGCCTCACAGCCCCTCCCTGGGCCCGCGGCCTGGGCCTTCCCCGTTCTCTTCCCGGCGCGGGAACGGGGGGAAGGGAGGGAAGGGGGAACGGCGCGCGGCGTTATGTAACGGGCGCGCGGGGCCTGGGCTGCCCGCGCGCGGGAGGGCGGAGGGGGGACCCGGGACTGAGCCCCGCGCGCGCCCGCGGGAGCGCGCCAGGTGTGCGCGTGTCCGGGTCAGCCGCCCCTCCCCGCACCTGTGCGTGTGTCCGTCTGTCGTTCTTGTCTGTGCGTCTGTATCTGTCACAGGGGCCCTGCGCCGCAGACACAACACGGGCCCCCCAGGCGGAGCCGGGGCGAGCGAGGCCGTGCCACAGCTTTCTGCCGGCGCCGAGGGGTCACTGCAGGGAAATAGGCTGGAGGGGGAGGAGAGGGGAAGCCCGAGCCCTGGCGCGGCCGTACCCTCTGGAACGCTCCCCGCGCTGTAGCAGCGTGTGTCTTGTCTGCGGTTTCCCGTAGTGTTTGTCACAAGTTGTATTTGCTGAGCAATAGTGCTGGGTATAGCCGGTGTGCTGAAGGGAAGAGGGAGGACCTGCGCTTGATGAGTAAGCCCTTGCCTACCAGCACTGAGGGACAGATGTGTTCACATCTTGACCCCTTCCCCATCTGGTTTTGATGCTTTTTTGCTATACAGTTACCATTGACTTGACCTGTGATACTGAGCTAAAAGCCCCTGATGGAAAATGCGCCGTAATAGCGTGTTAACCTTAAGGAGAAAGAAGAACATAGTATCACCAGCACTTTGGGGTTTTTTTGTTGAAAGTCTGTGTGTTGTGTGCTGTAATAGTCCATTATTTCTGATGCTTTAAAATTAACATCATAGTGTTCAGAATGTCAGGGCTATGAACGCTCTACTTATGTTAATAGCTGTCTTAATGAAAAGATGAGTTGATGTTTGTTATGCATCTTGATCTAAAATCCAGGTCCTACCTCAAATTTGACACCATAATCCAAAGAAGCAGAACCAGGGCACTGTAGTTTTATGATCTGAATTCTTTATTCATTTAGATGCAATTGTTGCTCAGATAGAACTGATTTGAGCCTAATAACCAGAAGTTACAGCTAAAATTTGTTTCTGGAATAGTCGTGTCTTACTAAGGTTTATGACATTTAACACAAATGAAATCCAAGATCAGACAGAAATCCAAATCTCTGACAAATTCCTTGCCATCTTGCCTCAAGCATGTAGTTATTACCCATTCCCACCATATTGGTCTTTCATTCCGTTCATTTCTTCTGCTGGATAATGTACCAAATCCCTGTTAGTAAATAATCCCAAGCTGTCACACTGGAGGTCACTGGTAGGACAGTGTTAGTAGAGGCACAGTGCAGACACCAACCTTGTGACTCACTGATGTTTAACTACACGAAGAAAGATTGTTTTAAAAGCAAAGCACTAATAGGAAAAATTCATTAGTATATTTCAAGCCTCAGTGGTAAAGTGGTTGTACATTTTTTTTCTGTGTACAATACGTGTTTTTTCAGTACATTATTTAGTAATGGCCCCTTCAAACCTGCTACCAGTTCATCTTTCTGAATAGTGTATACACTCTGGTACAAGCTCTTCTGGTACAGTGATAGTGTGTTGTAACAGAGTGCCAATTTTCATTAGTTGTTTCTGATCCCTTGACCCACATGACTTCTTGAAAGAATTTTTATGGCAAATTTTCAGTCTTTCTACCATCCCTTTCATTTACTAGAGAGATTAAAAACAAGAAAATAATTAAATCTGAGTAGGTAGAGAAAATTTAATATGATTACACAGACATTTTTTTTTAATAACCGAGGACAAGCAGGAAAAAAAATAACTTGCCTGACCCTGCCATGTGATCTCCCCATTTAATTTGTTAGCTATTGTTTATTTCATAGAGAATGGGATTTTTTTAATTCAACGTTTTTCTCTTTTAATTAAAGGGGTATATTATTATCCCTGAGATCTCTGTCAGCTCTTAGGAGGTTTGTGTGGTGTATATATAACAAGGGAGCTAGATATCCAAGTGTTGAAACCCTTCTTCAAGGATACAGTGTAGATTAATTTGGTGATACTGCCATGTGTTTACTAAGCATAACAAAATGTGGAAAAAATTGGAAACAGATAGAAATGAGAGTGGCCACAGAGTTACAAAAACAGTTGGAAGTAAGAGAGCAAATCTTAAGTGGGTGCAAGAAATCATGAGGAATTCTTAGACACATATGCTTGTGGGAGTATCTTTGTCTAACAGATAGGTTTTGTAGTGCTCTGCCCCAAGAGCAGCTTTTTGCTCTGCTGTGGAAACCAGACAGCATTTTAATTGGACACACAAATGGTTTTAGGGAAGACGGCCTGCCGTGTCTGTGATCCCCTCACCCTGTATTTCACGTGGAATATCTGGTGCTTGTAAGATAGAAGTCAGAATTAGAAAAGGCTTCTCTCCCAGTGTTCAACAGAAGAGAGGTGAGTGTGCAGAACATCTCTGAATTCTGGGCTATAATGATAACTTCCATTCCTGTGGCTTTTATTTCAAAATTGACTTAAGGACTGCTGCTGTTGTAGCTAATTAATCCATGACCATGAAATTCCCCTAGGAACCAAACTTTTAGTTTGGTGTACCAATAGCAATGATTGTGTATTTCATATACCTTGCTTTAAATGCCTAAGCAGACTGTGGTCCCTACATTTTGGTGTTAGCTTTTGGGTAAAGCAACTCCTTTCCTATTTCAAAGTTTCAGGTTTTCCAGTTGTTTTTCTACCTGTTTGGTAGTGCTGAAGCTGGTGAGTTGAAATTCACTTACTTGCAGAAGTAAAGCTTAGCCATGCAGTGGTTAACTCTTCTGTTGGTTTTTGCTTTCCCTTCCCAGCCATCTTTAAATACTTTACCCAAGTGTAATGGAGTTCTTGGTTGTAACCTCCTTATTTGGTTTGCCTCAGTTAGTGCACATCTCTTCAGTGAGAGGTGGTTTCTCTAAGGAGAAGGCACTGCTCAGGTACCTTGCAGAGTCATTCTTGCAAATGCAGGCGGATTGGCTTGAATGCCAAAGCAAGAAAGATGTGCAGAAGCTGTGTGGAGTAGGGTCAGGAACTACTGTAAGGTTTTTCCGTATTTACATAGAGGCTGGCAGTCTTCTTGCAGAGTGAGGTATGTGGTGTGTTTTGGCAGAATCCTGGGGACTGTTGATAGTATGTTTTGTCAGCTTCTACTTGTCAGTGAATATCCAAAGTGAAGTTTTGTCCACCATGTTCATGACTTCACTTCTTTGAGCTGGCTCAGATCAGGTGTTTGTTCAGGGCACGATGAGTTAGCATCTTGAACAAATGGTTGTACTCCTCTTAGGTAATTTTGGAAACCTAGGAGCTGTTGCTTTTTAAAGGAAGTAATGAAATTGCTATAAATTCTTACAAGTAGGAAAACCCCTGACCCCATGGCATATAAGGTAAATGATTAGTGCAGTTGCCCAAGTAGGATGAGTGTATTTTACCATTCTGTGAAATTGAATGCAACTCCCAGTTGAGGTAAAGAACTAAAATAATGATCTATATTAAAAGGATACTGTTCCTGGTTTCTGAGTCTGCTTGTTGTTTTCAGGAAACATTAGAGCACTCAGCTCTAATACTGCCTTTTCAGTCACAGTACCTTCCTTGCTTTTCATGCTGTAATTGCATTCTTTAGTAAGCAGTTTGAAGAATCCTCTTAATAAACTAATAGCAGAGGAGAGGTAAGGTTGTAATGACTTTTTACTGTGATTTATGGCTGATTTGAAGTTTTAAGTGTTTGCCTCTTTCTGTAACTTCTATATTGATTTTTAACCCAAGTTTTACAAGTCTAGCATTTGCTTGGGATAGGCCATATTTGCTCTGTAGCCATTTTGTATTTATCTGTCTCCGCTAAGCAACAGTGTAACATTGCTGGTTTTATGTCAGAGGTGCTTAAAATACCAACTTAGAACTAGTACTGACCAAGAATATAATCCAGATTTGAGTTTATATTAAAGGATCTTGAAAAATTGGAGCATTTTTGTTTTGCCCCAAAAACAAAACTATATTTTTCCTGGAAAATACAGAAACACTGTGTTCTTCTTATTTTTCTCTGAATCTAGGAGGAAACTCGGTAATATGTTGCGTGAGATCAGAAGTTTGTTTTGTTAATCATAAACAAACACACCAAAATACTTTCCCTTTGTATTCTGAGCTTCTGTAGTTTGTTACCTTAAAAAAATAGAGTATGTTTTCATTCCATTTATCTATTCAACAGATATGGACTTTTAGCATCCTTGGTATCCTGTGTCAGATGATCTTCAAATAAACTAGGCTATAGATGAAAAAATATTTCCGTGTCTTTTGATCTCTCCACTTGCTAGTTTCACCTGGTTCTTCCTAGTCTTGTTGGTCTGAGTTCATGAAAAAGGTAATATCTGTGGACTAAAGAAAGATGTAGAAAACTTCAGTAGAAACTTGAAACTTCAAGGCTAAGCATAGCAGCCTTATATTGTGAAGATTTTACTTCAAAAAAGATTTTGCAGCTTTGAGAGTTTCAAAGGCAATGTCAGAAAAGCATTTGGGAACTTGACTATGCAATGTCAGTTGAAATTAAGTAATGTCATTCAAAAGCTGCTATGAACAGAAAATCTACCTGTTTCAATACTGAATCTGTGCTTATCAATGGTTTTGCTGGTAAAGTTGTTGAGTTCTTAGGATTTTGCTGCCCATATGTGAGTAAAAAGTCCTCCTTAGTATCTGACATTATGTACTATTTGCAAAGTGGATGCCTTCTGTCTTGTTTTCCCTGAAGAGCCTGGCAGGATCAACACTTGCTCAGTGATAACACTGGGTTGACCATAAAGCACAACTGCCTTGGGCATGTCTTCTAAAAAAACCCCAATGTCATCACAGGATCATCATGGAAAAGTCAGGGTTGCATAGAACCTTAAAGGTCATCTAGTTCCAGCTCCCCTCTCATGGGCAGGGATACCTTCCACTCGGCCAGGTTACTTAGAGCTCCATCCAGGCTGGTCATGAAGACTGCCAGGGATGGGGCATCCACAGCTTCTGTGGGCAACTTGTTCCAGTGTCTGACCACCCTCACAGGTGAGAATTTCTTTCTAATATCTGATCTACACCTACTCTCAGTTTGAAGCCATTCCCTCTTGTTGTGTTGTAACATGCTCTTGTAAATAGTTTCTCTCCCTTTTTCTTGTGTTGTCCCTTCACATACTGGCAGGCCACAATTCGGTCACCCTGAAGCCTTCTCTTCTCCAGGGTGAATAATCCCAGTTCTCTCAGCCTTTTCTCATAGCAGAGGTGCTCCATCTCTCTGATCACTTTGGTGCCTCTCGTCTGGACTTGTTCCAACAGGCCTGTGCCCTTCCTGTGCTGGGGACCCCAGAGCTGATGCAGCACTGCAGGTGGGGTCTCACCAGAGCTGAGCAGAGCAGAGGGGCAGAATCCCCTCCCTGGCCCTGCTGGCCACGCTGCTTTTCATGCAGCCCAGGGTATGGTTTGCTTTCTGGGTTGTGAGTGCACATGGCTGGGTCATGTCCAGCCTCTCACCCACCAGCACCCCCAAGTCCTTCAGGGCTGGTCTCCATCTGCTCATTCCACAGCCTCTATTGATTCCAGGGGTTGTCCCACCCAGGTGCAGCAGCTTGTGCTTGGCCTTGTTAAGCTGCTTGTACCCTGTCATTACACGTTACAGCACTGCTGACATCCCAGAGCGGGGATTTGTTTCTGTGCCATTCACTGCTGCCAAAGTGGTCAGTCTGGGTAGCAGCACTCATGTTGGTCAGCAACAAAAATCTGTTGTGTGTGCACATACATACAGATATCCATACACATGTCTATAGTTAAATACCTAAATTCAGTCAAAAAGATGTAGTCTCTTCCGAAGGATTTCACTCATCTCCTGGTCTGAAGTCTGGGGAAGCTGAAAGTAGTAGATGCCAGGTTTTCACTAGCACAGTTCCTCTGAATTTAATGTTAATAAATTCAGAGCATCCACAGATTCCTTGCTTTGATCGCCTCATGAAAATTTTAGGTATTTTTTAATAATTATACCTCCTCTTTCCCACTTTTTCTGCCTTGTTTAATTTTTCTTTAGCTTTACAGGAATATTTCGGTTGTGCCTGCAGAGTCTTAGAAAGTCCTAATCATTCAGCAGCAGTAACTCTTCTCATTGTTTGGGAGTGGGGATCATGGGTTTTCCTTATGCTGTGTATTGACTTCCTGGCCTATGCCTCAGCATGGGCTGCTTGGGGAAGGCAGGAGTTGTGGGACTGGGTTGTCATACTGAGTGCACAAACCAAAAAACTTCTAAACAAGTTCTGTTGATTTAGTAGGTAGAAAACTAACATCCCTGTCTTCATTTTCAAAGAAAAAAGAGACATAATTTTCTCTTCTCAAATACTACAGATAGCTAAACAGAAGGGATTGAGGGAAGACTATGCAGCTCATAAGCTCTTCTTGTTTATTGTTTTGGATACTCGAGTCCAAGAGAGCATTTCCTTTTGGTGATTTACAATCCCATCACTGTGTTACTATTTAGAATCCTAATTTCACAAACTATGCTTATTCTGATTTTACTTAATGGTTTCTATTCTGGATTCTAGGCACTTAGAAGCTGGCATAAAGATTATGAATGTGCCAAGTCCTCTTGGGGTTGAAGCCCCAGAAGAATTTAAGCACAGAAAAGAAAGGATGAAGCCAGTTGTTGAAGTTTACTGAAACTTGTCTTTGTATTGTGACACTAACAACCCTTGTGCGAAAGAAGTGATATTTGAACTAAAAAGTGAATTGAGCTACATGCTTTCATATAGCAATGAACATTTGTGAAGAAAAGCTCTCATCACTGAAAAATTCTGAAGGGTCTGGGAAGGTCATGACTTTACCAAAGAAAAAAAAAAAAGCAGAAGTGTTGAAACTAAAGGCCAGTCTTCTGTAAGCAGAAGAAAAAAACAAGTTAAACCACTACTTGTGACAAGCTCTAAATGGACTGTAGCTGCTACTAATGTTATTCCCAAAGGGGAATGGACAGTATATTTGAAGTTAAATTTATCCTTCCCTTTTATAAAGATTTACCCATCTCAAATGCCATGTATAAAAGCAGAAATAATATATGGAAAACAGATTGTTCAAAGTTGGTGTGGATTGTACAGTGATCCCAGTTTCTGGACATCATGCTCATGCTTCCTCAGGTTGTGACAATTAAATCAGTTGTCTATCCCAGACTCCCAAATTAGTTGTGCAAAGATATAAAGACTTTTGTCTTTTACAGCTCTGGTATAAATAGTTATCTGCCGTACAACTGCTTTTTCTGTTGTTGTGATATTTAGCCAGCAAAAGAAATCTATATTTCCTTATTGTTACTTGTGTGTAAAGTATTTGGTCCATGACTGTGAGCTAAACTGATCTGAAATAAGGACCATTTTGAGTTGCAAAAATAGTCAGTTTGGAAACTGGATTAGTTTAGCAGAGAGTTCTCTTTCTGGGGGACTGATTGAACTGGAAGTTCTCAAATTGTCAATTCATTGCTGTCAAGCTCAAATGAAAGTATACACAGGACATAATTGTAGAATAGTTATCTGCTCTTGAGGAGTTGATTCTGAAGGACTTGGCGGTTCTTCGATATTTTATGTGAGTTGTATGGTATTTTGCCTTCCTAGCAAATGCTGTGGATGGTCATATTATAGACAAACGGTATTTCTAAATTTTTCATGGTGTTTTTTCTAATATTTAAATTGCTCAAGATTTTGAAGTTTGTTCTTTCCTAATTTGCACTCTTGTCTTTGTTCACAGGGCATGGAGGTGGTGTTGGGTGTTTCTGTGGATAGTATTGTTTCAAGCATCCTTCAGCTAATTTCATTTCTCTTGATTTAAAATATCATCAAAGATTGAACTGCAAAACAGAACTTGGTGCTTGGCCCTGTAACGTCAGGTGCTTATAGTTAGGGGTGCTTGTCCTATGGGGGCAGTTGGCATAAGATATGGAGCTGTTTGATTGTAACTTTTTTTTAAAGCCCTTACCCTGTGGGAAAAGTAAGGTAGCCTGTCCCTCTGGTTCATTGCAGGGGAAAAAAACACAAGCAGCACTCCTTAGTGAAGGGTAGCCAGCTCATTGGAATTCTGTATCTGCATTTACACTGCCATTAGTTATACACATGACCCAAAAGTTGGTTTCTAGAAATTGCTAAGATAATTTTAAAATCCCATCCATTCCTCTTTTTTTGCCTGTCTGCTTTGGCTTTATCTGATGCTTTTGTAAGTTGCTTCATCTTGCTAAACTTGTGGAAAGCTAAACCATTAAATTATGTTAATGTTGTGTTGATTTAGTTGAATTTGAGCTGAATTTTGTTGATTTGAGCTGAATTGCACATAGCACCAGTGTGAACATAGGGGTCATATGAGCTTGGAGGTACTGTAGAAGTTGGGAAGAAGGGCTAAAGCCTGTTAGGCCAGCGGAGGCTGAAGAGCAGAGTCGTCCCTTTTGGCAGCAGTCAGCCAACAAGTTGACTCAAACATCTTATGAAACTTTGTCCTGAAACTTTATTTCCCACCTAGAATAAACTTGTTGCTTTCCAATGTACTAATTAGTAGTTTTAATATGGAATAGTAATGCTAACCCTGAATTGTCTGAAATCACAGGTGTTAAGCATATAGTATCTTTAAAAAAACTTTTGACATTTTTTTGTGTAAGATCTTTTTGCTGGATTCTGGACTTCTCAGTATGTGGTAGAAGGCAATTTCTACCCTATAGTAGCAGTTCTTTTCCAGAAGACTCAGCCAGGAATAGGACTCTCATGCACTTAGAAATGTATAAACATGTAAGATAGTTCTTTGCTCAAAGAGCTTGGAGACTAGTGCCAAGCAGAGTGGTGAGTTTGATGTGGGAGCTGGATTGTAGAGGCATGAAACTCAAACAAGCCACAAAATACCCACTTGATGGAAAAAGCTTCTAAGCCCTGCTGAGCTGGGATGGATTCAATCTACGGTTCAAGGAAAGGGTTCTGATACTCATTAGCAGTGGCCCGAGACGCCCGTATTTCTGCTGGAGTTACACCTTCCATATAGGCATGTGGCATGTGAATATGCTAAATAAATCAAATTCTTTTGCATTAGAAGACAATGACAGCATGTCTACTCTGGTCAGAAATGAAGACTAGCTGTTGCAGTATGTTATACTTCCATACAGCTTTCAGTTACCTAAAATTGGATTATCTGGATGGAACATTACTTGTGTGATGTATTTAGACACAACTTTGGCAGGGTTATTTGTTGAGTCACAGTGCAGCCTCATTTTGTCTTTGGAAATAGCTCATATGCTTTCTTGTAGGGCAGAGCCATAAAGTTTATATTCTGCCAGATTCAAGTTGGCTACTTGAAGAGGTAGCAAAAATACCCCTGCACTGTATGTATGCTTGGCAAAGAGACTGCTGAAACATATGACAGAAGCAGGAGGAAGTGCTGCACTGGAATTAAAAAGCTCATGATGATCCATATTCACTTCTTACGGACTCATTGAGATCTGTATTCTGTGCTCCCAGCCATACTTCCCCATAATACCTGTGGTTTTGGTCTGGGTTGGTCCCTTAGCCATGCTATGCCAACTGCCCAGGATAATGGAAAGCCACGGTCTTAAAATCACACCATCCTGAATTTAAAATATTTTAAAGAAAACTTTCTTTGGTGTGTAATACAGATTAGACTAAAACAGATATTAGCATCAACATTCAGATCTACATTCCTTGCTCTGTATGTCTTGTATGCGCACAGACATGTTTACAGAATTTATAGAATGTACTCTTAACATTTCATTCCATTACCTGATCAGTGGGCTTTGATTAAGAGTCTGAAGTAATAGCATTGACCAGTTGTGGATTGGGAAGTGCAATGCTGTGAAGCAAGGTGCAAAGGGATGTTACGTATCTTTGTCTGTGTTGACTACTTCTCAGCTACTAGTGATGTACAAAGCATCAAAACTCCTAGTTTCTCTTTTAGCTTCAATATCAGCTAACCTTATTTTGCAGAATGATAAGATTTTGCCTTTTCTGTGTGATCTAGAAGGACATAGAGGGCCAAATTCTGCTAATTTTGGCCACTGGAGTTTTAGCTTTGCTTTTTTGCTTGAAAAGTTATTTCTCTTGCACTGAAAAACAGGAATGCATTCCTAGGAGTGCTGTTTCTATCTTTACAGGCTTTTGTGGAGATTGGGAGTTTGTTTGGGTGCCTTTTCTTAATTGCAGAAGATTTCGTTATTTTCACAGGTTCAGAGCATGAGCATTTGAATTTTATTTAAAAAGCTTTTCTCTGGCAGAGGGTCACTTTGTAGTTTGTCCTTCAGACACTAGAAAGAACCAAAAAACTGGTAACTATGGTAGATTGCTGAGTCTCTGTGACTTTGTGCAATCAGAGAAAACTGTTCTGAAACAAGTTAGATACTTTAAGAAAGAGCTGTGAGAAAGATGAACTCTTGGAAATTGAAATTGGCTTGTTTGTGATGGCTGTTTGAAGTCTCCCGTCTTGATTTCTACCCACCCACACCTCATCTACTTCCCACCTTCACAGGTTCTTTACTAAGGGTTTCTCTTACTCATCCCTTCATCATGAAGGGAGAGCGTCATACCATCCTTACATTTATTTCATGAACCAGTGAGCATATTTAAAATCTTGCTTAACTTTTCCTCTGGTTTAATACATCTTGTGCAAGATATTTCTCATGCTCATTTGCTCCTTAGGTTTCAGCAAGACAGCTATAAGAGGTTATCTTCATTTTCAAGGAAACATTCACACTGTAAGGACAAGTCTTTAGCAGAGAGGTTTCTCTGTAGTCCAGAAACCCGGGTTCATCATTCAATGCCTGGAACTAAAAGGGAGAAACTAGTCCCCCAGGTTTTCATATCAGCATTAAGAAAATAATCCATGACCCTGAAGATTTGAGCAAGAGGCATCTAGTAACCACTGAAGTGCCATGTTCCTAACCTGTGTGTTTAGAACTTAAGTGGACTGGCTTAAGTGGACTGAGTAAAAAATTGCATCTGCTAAGGGAATGGTAAATCACTATCAGATGTTTAAAGCAGGCATTACAGCCTAGTTTCTCTAGTTTTGCAGGCTCTAGGAAGAAAACTGAGCAGTGATATGTCATGTTTTTAGCACCTTGACCTAAGTAGTTTTGTTTGATTCCTAATTTTAATCAAACTAGGCACATAACCATGATTCTGATTTTAATTAGCTTCATTTTCAGACTAGAGGTCTTTCTTCCTCACCTTCCTGAATAAAAATGAAATGTGTTTCAAGGTTTCAGAAAAGCTCACTCATATGAAGGCAGTTCTTCAGTTTCTCAGGCATTAGATATTTTAGTTTAAGCCGGAGGTTGTCGTATAGAGGTCAAAGTTAAGACCTATCAAATCCTGTCTTCTCAGTGATTGGAGTTGTAGTGATTTAGAGTATGCCTTTTGTACAGTCTTTGTTTTTTTTGCAGAGCAAGAGTTTATATTTGTGTGAAGTTTTCTGTTAGTCTTAGAATCATAGAACAGCCCAGATTGGAATTGACCTCCAAAGAGTATCTAGTCCAACCTTTCATGGGTAGGGAAGCCTGGTTGAGGTTATCTGGTGCCCTGTCCAATTGCAATATGAGAAATCTCCAAAGATGAGGACTCTGCCAGGTCCCTGAGTTTCAGTCATTGGTTGTCCTCACTCTAAAAAACATTTTTCTCACATCAAGATAAAACTTCTGGTGCAGCTTGTATCTGTTGCCTCTTGTGCTCTCCACGTGGCTCCCTGTGAAGAGACAATCTGGCATTTTTGTAGCCACCCTTTAAGATTTTGTTTTTCTTTATTAAGAGAGAGAGAGTAATTATTAGTTAAAATTCTGGTGTCTCTTATGAGCTATTATGCTGATATCTGTAGTATCTAAAAAAAATTAGATTACATTTTCGTTACTGGCTTTTCTTTTTTTTGTGAACTTACACTTTTCTGGTTTTCCAAGAATTTCTTAGCCAGAAGTGATTGATGTGAATTACATTTCACTTCAGCTGATGAAACAATACAAATTTTCCATATGAAAGAAGTCATCAAACCATTTTCACTCTATACTGTCCTCTGCAGAAAAAAAGTCAATTTTGTATGTTGTATGGTCATCTAGCTCATCTCCTCTTGTTTTCCTCAGTGCTCCTTAAGAGTTCTGTGGTATCTATTAGGTGCAATCCAAACCGCTAAGAATTAGTTTTGGAAGGCCTGATGTCTTGGAAATAGGTCTCTGGGTAAAAACTGCTGGTGCTTAGAGGGAAAATACAGCAATCTGAGAAGGGGTTGCTTTGTTTTGGATGTTGGTGTAGAGCTCGTGTCCTTGACATGTTATCGATCTTCATAACGTGTATGTCAGTTGCATATCAAGTTACAAGCAACAGTTAGCATAGAACCAAGTGCATTGTGATCTTTCTGTGTTTGTGGAGGTCCTGAAACATAAAACAGATGCTTATGTTTTCAAAATACCTGCTGCCTGCTTTGACTATAATTCTGTGGTTGCCTAATTTGGTATATTTGCAGTAGTCCATGAAAATGATAGTACCTAAGGAAACTTATGCTGCAGCTGTGTCTTATTTTGCAATCAAACCTGCCTGCAGTCCAAGGTGGTTTAACTGGATATCAGAGTATGCCTGCTTGGTCCTCTAGGACAAAAGGGAATGAAGAAACAAAAGCTAGGACTCACTTTCCACTAGGTTCAGAAGAAATGGAATTTTAATACAATAAATGAGGCAGTCTCCAAAACAGTGCAGTAGAAGGCCTGGATAGGAAAATGATCAGAATGGGTTTTGTCATCTCCATCCACAACTGTATGTGCTTTCTGGTAAGCTGGAGACTTAGTGAAGCTTCTGTGCTCTTGTTACTGAACAATGCTGTGGATAGTCCAGAGTCTCAAAAGCAGGCAAAGATGGAAAAAGAACCAGTTGACTTCCTTCTGTGTGTTTACTGTAGTTTTGCATGGTTTTTAGGGCAGATAAAGGAATATAAATATTTAATGAAACAGGAGACTTAAGACAGTCACCTTTTTTAGTTTCAGAGTCTTGTCCTCATTTTCTTAGAGCTGATTGACCTAAAATACTATTTTCTCTTTTTATTTAGAGAACATTTTGATTGGAAAGCGAGAGATGTAATAGCAGGCAGTGACCTCGTGATCTTACTACATCATTAATCAATATTCTAAAATCAGTGTTACAAGAGCTATAGTAAATACAAATCACTTGGGTGCAGTGAACAGTTGGCCACAGTCCAAGCATGGCTTTTTCTATCCAGGAGTTCTGTTCTAGCCAACTAATAGCTCATCTGGGGACACGGCTGTGTGCAGCTCGTGGTCCAGGGATAAGTGTCTTGCATAAAGGAAAACTGCAATTTGGCTGGTTGAGTTTGTTTACTTTTTTTGTTTATTTATTAAGCAGTGCAAACAAGAAGCCCTAAAGAATCAAATCACAAACCTAATTATAGATCATACGAGGTTACCTAAACAGCTGGCTTTTCTTTGACCATAAGATCACCTTTGGTTTTTTTGTTTTGATGTGATGTATTGCATTACAGCAACAAATGCTTGGATGTTTTATCATCAGCTGTAAATCCATTGGTGAAATTAATCCAGTCTCTGATACCAGGAGGTGGTTGCCTGCATCACACCATGTCCATGGTATCAAATAGGAAATAAAAGATTGATCATGACCTAGACAATATTTTGCATGGATGTTAGCAGTTGTATTTAAGAAACTTCTATTATTCCCCTTTTTAATAGGAGATGTGTGCTGAACAGAAAGAATTTAATAAATTGTAGTGGACAGTGAACATTGTAAGGAGTTTTTTATGTGAATAAAGCAAAACGTGCATGTGTGATTTTTTTATATGTAGCAGGAACGACAAAACTTTTTTGCATTACTACAAAACTGAGGAATCAGGTTTTTATGTGACTTCGCATTTCTAGATTTGCTGTGAAACTCAAATACTTCAGTGAAGTTGATTGAAAAAATCTAATCTTTGTCATAATCTATCAATGGCCTGTAGTGCCATCACTGAAATGTCACTGATGATAGTGCTGAACATTTAATGGATCCAGCCTTGTTCTTCCTCTGCAGAAGCTTCAGTATGAGGCGGGGTGGTGGATGGCGGAAACGAGCTGCCGATGGCGATGGATGGGGAATATGGGTATGTTCAAAACCTAGTGGCTTTTTGTTTTAAGAGGTAAATGGCACTGTGCTTAAAAAGGGGTTACAGTTTTGTTATACATGCTAAAAGGACCCCATAAATTAAACCCTTTTGCTTTACTTGAAAACGTATAATTAAGTTTGAAAGAAATGTTTTGATTTCCAGGTTTTGAAGTCTGTGTTCACAATAATTACTAAATTTCATTATTAATAAGTGCAGACCCTTGAATGGCTTTAATCACCATTTTAAAAAATAAACTAAGTAATTTGAAAACTGTTTATGGTTGTCTCCACCACATTCTGTAGTTGGACAAGCAATAACTGAGGTGCCTAATTTACGTAAATATTTAGAATACTACTGTCTCATGTATATTTAATAACTGAAAATACACGGAATGACATTTTTTTTGTTAGGCAGTGAGCCACCGATTTAACACCCAAATTTGCATCATCCCATTTTCTCTTCTTTCTTTTTATTCTACAAGAATTTTTATATATATATATAAAATCTTTTCCTATAAGAATATTAAGGAGTATGAAATAAATCCTGCCATGTTGGTTACAAGATGCAGTTATCTTGTAGATACAAGTTTATGGTGGAGCATTTGTTATTTTTCATTTGAAAAAAAGTGTCTTTTATGTGTCAACCAAATTCAGTTTGGAGGAATGTTGCTTAGCTTTCCTGTCTTGTAATTGACCTGTTTCTGTATGTGAATGTTAGGAAATAAGACTGGCATCATGGATTGTGTTTTGTTTAAATTTAAAAACTAGGGTGGGTATATGTCAGCAAAAGTTAAGAAATTGGAGGATCAGTTCCGGTCAGATTCAGCCATACAACAGCAGAGGGATGGAAATTCATCAAGTATCTTCAGCGGAGTCGCCATCTACGTCAATGGCTTGACAGGTGCGCCTTTATTTTTTTTTTAAGGGTCTGTATTGTGTTGTTCTTATGTTTACCATCCTAAGTAGAGGTAACTGTAAAACACAGGAATTTGTAGCCAAGTCAATACATGACCATTACTCTATATGTTTTATCTATTCCACTGTTTTTCATTATTAAAGTTTTCAATTAAAAATCAGATTTACGTTCTGAATATAAATATTACTTTACTAGATCATTTACGTAACATTGTAGAAATAGGAGTAGATCTTTCATGTTTCTGTGATCTTATTATTTGAAATGAAGCCTTTTAACTTCCTCCATCCTCCTACACTTACTAAATTTTTAATGTTTCAAATCAGTGATGGTTAGATTGTATGCCTTAAATTTACATTTGGGAGAATATGTCAAAGTTTTCTTGCTCAGAGTGGCATAATGCATGAGACAGAGCCCACTGATAGTGGAAGGAGGAACAAGAGAAGAGGTGACACATTTATGTATTGCAGGGACCATCTGTGATGGACTGATTAGTGCATGTTAGCTGGAGTAAGGTTTTTAATCCACCATGCTCATGTTCGTACTTCTCCTTACTTCTGTGAAGCAGCTTAATAACCTTTTGGAAAGTCCCCAGAAGCCTTTTTCAGGGATCTCTGCCAGGAATGTTGTGATTGTTATGTAACTGATGCCTCTGCCAGGAATGTTGTGATTGTTATGTAACTGATGCATGGAGCTTCTATGAGATAGATTAGTGCTGGCTTAAGCACAGGGCTCAAATGGTTGAAAAAGGTTAAGGTGGATATGTTAAACTATTAATACATTTGGATTGGTTGTTTAATGCAGGCAGTTGCTTTAGTGAAAATCCAGCATTTGTGTATTCTTCAAACAGCTAGTCCCTAAAAAGAGCTCTAGAACATGGTTGTCCGAAAGGCTGGAGTAGGAAAGGTAACACTTGGAGAAAGTGTGAGCTATTTTTAGTTAAAAGTTAGAGGAATAATGAAGTGTTAGACATATTTTGAGAGTTGACAGAAAGAAATTGTAACTCTATTCTTTAAAAAGTTTTTCCTCGTTCTTGCATTGTTCAGCTTTTTTTTATTTTTTTTCAATGTATCTTGTGCTAGATTCACTATTCAAACATTGTGTTAGTGTTGACCCAAATCTCTTGGTGCCTGTGTGACACCACTGCAAACATTTTCCAAAGCTAACACTTTTTTTTCCCCCACCTCTACTTGCAAAATAAGTCCTCTTTTTAAAATGATTGAGGAGATCAGAAAACTTGTTGGTTCTTAAGGTATTCTTTGTTCCCAGTAGCAACTCAAGAATAACCTAGTAAGGAAGGAGTGAGTTAATGGCTTCAGTACATCAGAAATTACATAGTAGGAGTTCTGTGCTGTTGCTAAACCCTTTTGATATTAATTATTTTCTCTTGCTTCTGGGTAGAAACTAGTCTCCTGAACTCTGGTAAAAAGATAATCTAATTTTGCATCATGTTGATAGAAAGCATTCTTTTTATATAGTGTAACACTGCATCTGCTTAAGTATTTTTCCTGCCTTCTGCCATACATACTGTGGGAAGCTCCTCTATAGCGAGTAGAATGTTTGCATTTTGAATTAGTGTTTTCAAAAACACAGTTTTCTGCTTTTCTTGCAAAATGTTTTTCTGATTTGTTCTCTGAAGAACTTGTAAGTTTTTTTCCAGAGTAGAACAATGGTTTGTACTCTTTCTGACCTTGGCATCATATTTATCAATTAAAGTTATTTTTCTCACTGTATTTGCTGACACTAAACAGGATATTTCTGGTTTTAATTTTATAGATCCCTCAGCTGATGAATTAAGACGGCTGATGATGTTACATGGAGGCCAATACCACGTGTACTATTCCAGATCAAAAACAACTCACATTATTGCCACCAATCTTCCAAATGCCAAAATAAAAGAATTGAAAGGAGAAAAAGTAGTTCGGCCAGAGTGGATCGTGGAAAGGTAAGTTTAGGACTACTGAATTTGGAGATTTCTCCCTTTTGGGAAAAAAAAGCCCAAGAAAAATCTGAGGAGAAAAAAATTAAAGATTGCATTTTTGAGATTATGGTTTAGCTTCAAATAAGTAAGTCATAGAACAGCTGAGTAGAAATACCACTCTTACATTGAAGATTTGCTTCTTAGGCATTATTCCTTAAGAAACTTCACCAAGAAAATTTAGAAAATCTCAAGCATATTAGGAAACTGAACATTATCCTGTTCATTCCATTTAATATCTAACCAATTGACCGGACTTCATCTCAGGATGTTAAATAACTGCCGTGTGTTTGTTTTAAATCTCCTGTCTTGTGTACTGTGTAAGTTTCATGTCATCTGTATATAAAGAGGGATGTCAATTGAAAAGTGTTCTCATAAAATTGGAACCAATCCATCTAAACATTAATATTAGAGTTTGCTATGATTTTGACCAGGTCAGAAAAATCAATTTGTATACGTTAAATAGAGACTTGATAGAACCTAATATGTGAAATCTCTTAAAGTTGTATTCTGGTGTCTTGTGTTCAGGTTCTTCATCCTGGTTCTGGAAGATGATACTGTAGAATAAGTCAGAAGAACCAAGTATAGACAGAAACATGAGTTTGAGCACAAGGAAATGGGGGAATTCACTGTCTCAACAGAACAGGGTCCATATAAGAATGGAAGCTAATTTCACAACCACCTCTTTTTTTTTCTTTTTTTTTTTTTTTCCCTTCTCAGCAGTATTAAGGAGTACTCAGTGATTAAATAATCCTTCTCTGTATATGGAATACCAGATTACATTCTCAGTAGATCAGTTGGTGAAAATCAGTGTAGTAGATGTCGAGTTTCCAATTTCATAGAATTGTAAGGTACCTTAAAGATCATGTAGTTCCGACCTCCTTGCCATGGACTGGGTCACCTTCCACACCTTGGATGAGGTTGCTCAAACCTCATCCATTCAGGGATGGGGCATCCACAGCCTCTCTGAGCAGTCTGTTCCAGTGCCTCACCATCCCCACAGTAAAGACTCTGTCTAATACCTGATCAAAACCTAACCTCTGTCAGCTTCAAGCTACTTCCCCTTCTCCTGGTACTATACACTCTTGTAAAAAGCCCTTCTGCAGTTCTCTTGAGACAATATGATGGGTTTGCAATTTTTTCAGTTCAGTTAAGAATCTACCCTAAAATGTTGCTGTCACAAGCTGCTGGTAAAACAGTGTTGTTAGATCTGTGGTCTTGTCACCCAAGGTTGCAAAATGAAGAAACTTAAGGCATCGGTTTGTCTGTGGAGCTTTGATTTGTTTCTTATGTGCATATATTATGATTCAGTCCTCAATTATATGATCACATGCCATCTTTTTTCACTTCGGCACCTGCCACATTCTGTGCAGAGAAAAGATTGAGTTCAGGTTGCAGACCGCTAATACAGTGACTTGGCCTTTCCTTTTTGTCTCCTGTTCCTTACTTATTGCATGTGACTTGAATTCTTTGCTGGTAATGAAATGAATAATTAATTTCTGTCTTTTATTGGTGGTTATCACTATAGCATCTGTCTGCTTTCCAAAGATTAATGAATGTAACATAGTACCATTACAATGGCTATTATTTAGTTTAATTTTCTTGAGAAGAAAGAACCTAAAGGACATTAAGGTAAAATACCAAAAATGTTCGTAATTTGGAATATGCCATGGAAACTATATAAGATTCTGCAGAGTTAGTTGCACAAGGATAGTAAGGCCTATGTAGAACTTTGTTTCTACATTAAAAGCTTTGTGTATTCTGAACGATGGTCTAAAATCAGACTCTTATAAACCTGTTGTTAAATGGAAGTAGCCATAGAATTTTGGTTTAATTAGCATCCCATAGAGATCTTCTGTAACAGTAGTTGCAAAATCCAGTGTTGCTGAGTAATAGTGTTGTTGCTGTAGCGACAAAAATCATTCTTTCTCCATGCCCCTTATTGTGTGTTTTTGCTACCTCTTCAGAGGATTACAGGCAGGCCTCCTTCCTGAGTCAATATTCCTTCATTTGAAAAATACACCACACCTTTATGTAGCATGGAGAGGTGATTGTGTAGTGAAAGCCAAATTCAGGTGATCTGAGAGCTTGACTTTCAAATTTGAATATTCCTTTAACATTTTTTGACATTTATAATCACTTTCCAGAGACTGAGGGAAACTAACATGAGGTACAGTATTTGTGGATTCCTTATTTTTATTTTCAAATTAGGTAAATATTTTCCTACAGAACTGTACTAATCTAATACAAAGATGAAGAAAATAGTTTAAAATTACTTAAAAATATTACTGTGGTATGACACCTAGTTTTTTGATGAGGATTTCAAATGCAAAAGAGAGGAGTAGATATCGATTGCTGTGACTACAGCAGCGCTTTTGACCATCCTCTGTTGCATTATTGAAGACAAAATTCAGTATTATTGGAGTGGGCTGCTGGCTGAGGCATGCAGGTGGTGGCCCACCTGCCTTGGTCACCATAGTGGTCAGCAGTTCAGAGTCAAACTGGCAAATAGCCACAAGGAGCATTCCTGAAGGGTTCATAATGGGGCAGATGCTCTTTAATGTCCTCACTAACAACTTGGACATTGGTGATACAGTGAGTGGAAAGTAGCTTCAGTGAGTTTGTGGGTTATTTAGAAGGCAACAGTTGATATACTGGAGAGCAGGGCTGCCCTTTGGAGAGCATCAACAGACTGTAGGAATGGGATGGCAGAAACTTGACGAAATTCAACAAAGCAAAATGTAGAGTCCTGAACACAAGACAGAATTAGTTCCATGCAGCCAGACAGGCTAGGGACTCACTGGCTGGGACACACCCTTGTAATCCACCAGGACCCTCAAGTCTTACCCTGAAAGATAACCATGAAGCAGCAGTTGTGCCCTTGTGCAGATAAAGGCTAACAGCATACTGGTTGCATTACCAAGACCACAATCCAGATCAAGGCAAGTTATTCCACCAATTTGTTCAGGACTTCTGAAGTTAAATCTGGAGCTGTGTGTCAGATTTTGGGCTTTTCAGTAACGGAAGTACTGACAACTACAGCATTCAGTTCAGAGGAGTACCACCAATATGAGGATGTGATATATAACAAGAGACTGAGGAAGCTGGTTCTGTTCTGCTTGTAGAGAAGACTAGAATGGGTCTAATTGTTGTCTTTTGTTACCTGTATGGAGGTGACAGAGGGCGTGGAGCCAGATTTTTCTTCAAGATGTGCAGCAAGAGGACAAGAGGCAATAGTCACGAGTTGCAGCAAAGAAAAGTTCAACTATAAGAAGGAGATTTTTCACAGTTAAAAGAGAGTAAACAGTGAAACAGGTGCCTAGAGAGAGTTGTGAAATTTCTGCCTTCAGAGATACTTAATATTTGGGTGGATTTTTAGTCCTGGGCGACCTGATATAACTGAAGATAATGCTTGAATCAGTGTTTGGACTAGAGACCTCCAGAGGTCCTTTCCAACCTAATTTTTTTTAGTGATTATTAATTCTGTAATGCAGGAAAGGTGAAATGGGTAAAGATGTTGAATGATGCATCTAAACTGTGATTCCTATTGCTGCATTTTAATGCAGTTTGGAAAAAAAAAAGCTGTTTGTTAATCTATTAATGCAGTTACTCCAGCAGGTAAAAACTTGATGTCATGAACAAGTTCTTGAATAAACGTGGGTTTGTTTAATTGTCTTGAAATTGTAGCAATTACTCTGAAATATTACCAACATGGTTCTGCACTACATTCATATGGTCTTTTGAGAAACAGTCAAGTTAGACATTGTAAAACTCAGATGCTGCATTACCACTTTGTGCACAAGAAAGCTCTGGAACTCTCCCAGGTGTCTTTTAAACTCTGTTTGGCAATGTTTAATGCAAATTATCTTCCTTTATGAATGATATATATTCATGTATCAAACAGTATTTAATTGATATATTTTCGGGGCTGTTTTGCTATCCCATTTCCATAGAAACCTTACCAGATGTATGTATATGCTTAACTAGTTTTAATTTATCTAATTGGGAAATGTGATCTCCTACTGTATTCTCTCTAATTGCAGCCATAAAGCTCCCAAGGGCTTTTGTTCTACTGTCCAGCTCCCTTGACAGTAGTTCAGATTTGAGCAAGAGAAAGCATACAGGTGCTGAAGAACAGAAAAACACAGAGCTAAATTATTTTTAAAATCTGACTCCAGTTCTGTCTTCAAAAGTAAATGCTAATACTAATCTGCTTTGATATGGGAGATGTACCTCTGCTGGAAGAAGTCCCAGCATCTCTTGAGCCAGTGTTCAGTATGAAGAATTGTATACAAAGGAGCAAACATAGGCTTGGAAGGCTGTTATATCTCTGCTGCCAGCAACAGGTGTTGGGGTGGAGAGATTAGATCATCCTGGGGTGTATTTTTGAGACTATTTCATTTCCAAATATGTGGCTTCCCTAAGGAGTTTAGCGGTTACTCAAGTACAATTGCAGTTTCAGTGGAAGAAGAAAAAGAAGAGGCAGATAGACTGGAACACAGTAGGAATAACTGGAATGATTGCTGAAGATATTTATGGAAGGTCTGTTTGGAAATTATTCTTCTGTTTAGTTTGCCTCTGATTTTTTTTTTACGAGAAGGGGTAATTAGCCTTGTGGAATGGAAAAAGTAGTTAATTTTTAACAGTGAACCACTTCCTAGCTGACCTCTTTCAAATTCTACCCTAATTTGTTCCATGTTAAAGCTCTCAGTCAGCATTGTTCAGGTAGAATAACCTAGCCACTAGCCAAGGGTTTTTTGACTGTTTTGTTTAAACAAAATATTTGGGGTTTGTGTGTATTAGTTGGAAGGAGAAATGGATGTAGACAACTGACCAGCACATCTTAGCAAGTACCTTCAGTTGCACCAGTCACCACATCACAAATTACTTTTCAGTTCAATCCAGTTAAGAGTGAGAAAGGAGTTATGGAAGGCACTGCAAGTACATATAAGGGTTTTTTTGTTTTTTTAGCATAGAAGGTTAGGATTTTTTAAAAATTTCTTAAACAGTAACCTGTTTTTTCTTTTTTCTTTTTTTCAGCATTAAAGCTGGACGTCTCCTTTCGCACATTCCCTATCAGCTTTACACCAAGCAGTCAAGTGTTCAGAAAGGTCTCAACTTTAACAGCATATGCAAACCTGAAGATGCCATGCCAGGTCCAAGCAATATAGCTAAAGATCTCAACAGGGTGTAAGTGTTTCTAATTTTGTAGTGCAGATGTTCATCATTCACTCATAGTGAGTTTGCATTTGTAAATAGCATTTTTAAAGTTCATTTCAGCTTTGTAAGAGGCAAGCTCTGTGGTGCTGAAATTTAGAAGTAAGGTATAGCTGTATATAGAGTTGAGGAGAGAACTCAGTTACCTTGGCTCCAAGCCTTGTCTCTAGTCTGTGGACCACAGTTTGCTCGATAGTATGGCCTAGGAGTCCTAGGATGTAATATATCTGTGTGGAAGCAACAGGCATGCATTAAAGGATTCAGATTGGTGACACAGAAAAGTAGGTCTTTATTTCAAAAAAAAACCAAAACTGGTGACTGCTTTGCTAAAGGTGCCTAGGAATGAGTATAAATGCGTACTAGCTGTTAATCTTTCTTTAGTCTCTTAAAAAAAAGTCACAGTGTACATTGCATATGCTAACACTGAGGTTTAAGTCATGCTTGTGAGAGAAGATGGATTAAATTACAATGTAAAAAAAGTATCCTAAGAGACTTAAGACCTTGAGAGGAGACCTGAAGAGAAAGCACAAGTGAAACTTTTTAACTGACAGAGGAATTGGAATTTGGAAAGAAACATTCCACTTGAACTCTTCTATAGATTTTTTTTTTAATAACATGTCCTGCATCTTTTTCTAAATTACACGTTTATTCTTCATAGGCAAGAATAATAACATTATAGAATGTTTTTAGGTCGGAAACTATATCTGTATGTCATCTGGTTCAACACTGCTGCTCAAACAGGGCCAAGGATACTGTGCAAGACACTCTACTTTCTGATTTGACTGTGGCGATCTGAGTTATGCCACAGTCCACTGATTTTTTTACAATCCAGCCATGCATAATGCTGAGGAGACTTCACCATATGAGTGGGATTTGTCCACATTTAGGAAAATAAAACCAGTCTCACAAAATTAGTATCTTAAGTAGTGTTTCATACCCATATTTTATATGTGTGGTACAATCACCATCACCTCTTACTATTGCATTATTAAAGATTTTTTAAATGAGAAGAATATTTGGACTTCCCAAAATATCAATGTAGTCTGAGAAACATGACTTTAAAAGTCTGCCTATCCACTAAGTATCTACCACTGAATATGCCGTTTTCAACTCCACAACTCTTCAGAAATACTATGTTTACTGTAATTTATTACATATTGTAATTTATGTTTTGATAATCTTAACCAAATTGTTGTCACACTTAATTGGCTTTCTGGTTTCAGTAGCATTGTGAATAGCTAATTTTTTCTTGTCTTTTTTCGTGTACTTAAATTGCTAGCTTTGGGAGTTGGGAGTGATGATTTGGTCTGTTGGGTTTTTTCCAGCAGATCAAGAGTGTGTAGAACTCTTGAAGACTTTGATTTTCATTTCCAGAGTTAATTTTTTGAATGAAAGCTTTTTCTTTGTGCTAGTTCACTTGTGGCAGAATACTTTGGTTTATATGCTTAAAAGCTGAAAAGTAGTTTGTTTGTGGTTTCTATCAAAGCTAAGTGTACATTTGATTTTTGAAGCTTGAACAGATTTTTTCATTAAGAAAAAATAAAATTAATCTAACACTAATCTAAAATAATTTCCTAAAAAATAGTTCTCAGTGTATACTTCCTCTTTTCTTCTTGTTTGTTTACAACTAGTTAAAGAAAATCACATCACTTGATAAAAGGACAACTCCTGATGGTTTGCATATTCCTGCAACATTCATGCTGTGCCTGGCAGTACAGTTCTGTTAACAAATAAATAATTACTGTAATTCAGTTGGAGACTGCCTGCCAGATTAAAGGCCTTGGAAATAGCTTTTCTAATGTGAGCATGGTCACTCCCATGTAAACTCCCAGTTAATAATACATGAAATCTAAAATCTTTGGTATGGCTTTATATTTTGTGCTATTGAGAGGATGTGGCTCAGAATTTAAGATAATTGTCTTGGGAATGTAACTGAAGTATATATTGAGAACAATCAGGAAGAAAAAGCTTGAAATTACATGTAAATGTGCCTTTATTTATAAAAGCTATGGTATTTAATTATTGTATCTGTTTCAGAAATCATATTAAAAAATATGAAATGGAAAATGAAATCACACCCAATGGAATAAGCAGCTGGAATGAAGAAGAGGAAGAAGAAAGTGACGATTTTGGATTTACAGAGCTGGAGGAGATCGTTCCCATACGGAAACAAAACGGGATTCAATCTCATAAAGACAGCACTGCCCTTTTTAATGGACACACACACACTTCTACCAGTGCCTTAAAGACACAGGATTGCTTGGTGCCCTCTGGCAACGGTGTTGCAAGCAGGTTGTCTCCAGGTCCTGTGCAGGAGGAAGGGAAGACTGACAAAGGCATGGTTGACTTTAGAGACTGCACAATGCAGCAGTTGCAGCAAAGCAACAAAAGTACAGACTTCTCGTGGAGTCCACACAGGACTATGAGTAACTCATCCTCATCTTCATTTTTGCACAGTAATGCTAAAATAAATGGTGCTCACCACTCAACTGTTCAGGGGCCTTCAAGCACAAAAAGCACTTCTGTACCTGCTCCTAGCAAGGCAGCTTCCTTACCTGTGTCCAAACCTTCAGATTGTAATTTTATTTCTGACTTTTATTCGCATTCAAGACTGCATCATATATCAACGTGGAAGTGTGAATTGACAGAGTTTGTCAACAGCCTTCAGAGAAAAAACAGCGGTGTCTTTCCAGGAAGGGAAAAATTTAAAAAATGGAAAACAGGCAGGTCTGCACTTAAAACTGACACAGGTAGATACTTGTTTAAGAGGGTTTATGTTAAGAAGATGCCTTATATCTTCGTACATTAAATGTCCAAATGAGACTACATAGTTTAGTATTGAGTATTCATATTATAGTCAGACTATCTGGAAAAACTTGATGACTTTGGTGCAGTGAACACTAATGGATGCAACTGCTTTTGGCTTTGTTTGGGTTTTTTTTTAACTTAAAATGTTACTTAATGTGATACTCTGGTATATATTCAATTCTTCCTTGTAGAAATAGTATTTCTGACTTTACCAAGAAATATGGATTGATAAGGGAGAAAAATACTATGTATATCTAAATACACAAATCTGTAGTTGCTGTGTGAAAATCTGCAGGGGAAAAAAGGAGAAGAAAAAATCCTTACTGTTAAGCATGAGCATTTAAAAGATGAGGAACATTTGGATGTGAGTTAAAATTTAAATTTTTTTTGTTAGTAAGAGGTTTATATAGTCTGGGTCTGTTAAAGTGGGGAGTAGCGTCATAAGAGACTTTGGAACATGACTTGAAGAGAAATATTGTATGTCGTTGCATCAAGGGCCAAAGTGAAAAAAATGTAGAATTGATTAGAGTCAAAGTGTTACTGATAAAATATTTTGCATCTTTAGAATCTCTTGTTTACAGTTTTATTAAATTAAAAGGTTAGCTCTGTTCAATTAAAGAGATTCTGACTCTTGTGCTGTAAAATCACTCACTTGTAATCATGTGAAAATATTCTTGAGAAATTGCCACATCAAAAAATTGTTAGATAATAAATTTACTGATTCTGTGTTTGTGTTAGGACACCCAGTTATCAAATGTGTTAGCTTATGAACTACTTAATGTGTACTTTTTAAAATCAAAATGTGGTATAAGCTAATATATTTTTATTTTCTCTTTGATTTGGCCTAGAGTATTCAAATAGTTAATGCCTGTGATTCAGTTGACAGGTAGCAGCTCCTTAACTTGATCGCTAGATTTGTAAATATGCCCATTATAAGACAGTCCTTGTATTTCAGAGAATGAGCTAAAAATGTAAATGATTGAAACCAAGAGGATATTCTTCTGATTACTCAGTAATTAACTCAGATGTTAAGTGGAACAGTTCACTTGATGTATTGAAGTATTTTTTTCACTGTTACACTTCATTCATTGTTCAAGTTATTTCTTTTTGTTAGACATTGCCACTTTGGTAGGTCAGCAACATAGACATTGAACTTGTAGAAAGCATTTCTAGTGTTTTAGGCATGTGCATCTTTCAGTGAGGAATTACCTTCATCTTCGCTGAATTTGCATGCGTCTAAGTACAGCAATGACAAAATTCAGTTGCATGGGACTTTCAAAACTAATTGTGATGTGTTTCATGAAGAATAATGGTAGCTCGTAGTGCAGCTAAACTTACACTTCTATCTTTTGAAACAGTCTTCTGATTGAACAAAAAGGAGTAAAGTTCTCTTCCTGATTCAGTGTTAACATAGTGAAATTAAGGTCCAATGCCAACAACATGCATTAATCTCCTTGGGTTCGGGGAACTTGTTAGGGTAGAAAATGGTAATTATAAGAGAATAAAAAAATAGAAACTCTTAAGTTAATTCATTGTTTAGACTGTTTGTCTACTACTTATGTTTACCTTTTTTGGAGAAGTCTTGGTGAGAGGAAACAATAATATTTATGGTTTAGAGGTGGTAAAAAGTTGATAATAGACCTTGATGAGTACTGTGAGTAGTACCAAAGTGTATAAATTAGGGTTCAAGTTTTCTGTTGGTGTATCTTCATACTAGGTAATGTGTCTGTTGCGAGCTCAGCCAAGCCACAGAGCTGTATAATGCACGTGGATATGGATTGCTTCTTTGTGTCTGTGGCTATCCGAAATAGACCAGATCTCAAAGGTCAGTATTTAAGTCTGTGTGTTACAGTTTACTCAGTTAAGCCTTTAAACATACTTGCACAGTTATAAAATTAATTTGGCATATTAATCTTTTTTCTTGCATCTTCAATAGTTAGACCTTGCACCTTTCATATTCCTGTTTATTTTCTCACAATCCAAAAGCAAGTGGAAGAGGGAACTGGAATTCTCCTTGCTATCTGCTGTCAGTATCTAAAGTAAGAAGAGAGAAGTAAAATCTGTAGTAACTATTCTCTGTGACATAGTGCATAAACTTACTCAGATTTTAATCTACCATATTAGAAATTGGAAGTAGTTATAATAAAAATGGGGTTTGGGAACTGTCTATTAAAAGAGAAAGGCAAATAAAATAAAATGGGATATCCTAATAATCTTCCTGAAGTAGTTTAAGAAGCTTTGTTTAGCTAGAAGAGTGGAAAGGTCAAGGTCAAAAATTAATTGTCTCTGCCTGATGCATATTTTTCAAGAGAAATTTGCTTATCCTTTCCTCTCTAAGCTCTTACACGAGATATTGTAAGACCTGGAGGATTCAGGAACAATTCAGTTGGCATTTAGAAGTCTGAGTTGTTTTTTCATCGTCCTTAAGACATAGGAGAGTTAGTGGAGCACCTTAGCAAACTTTGGTGGGTTTGTTTTCTACAAGTGTACCATTCAGAAGAGGAGATCCTAGTTCTTTACAAACACTGAACTTCAGGAGTGCACAAATCTGAGGACTTGTTGCAGTAGTGTCCATCTTACAGTCCCAGCTGTCACAGACATTGGGAAAAGGGTAAGCTGTGTATGTGGTTCCATTGCTCTCTTCTGTCCAAAGGCAGGAGCAGCTGTATGAAAGATTCTCCTGCTGTGTTTGGTTCTTTAAAACTTGATTTCCTGCCAAGTTTCAAATTCCGTAACTGTAACATAAAGAATGTAGGACTTTCTGCAAATTCTTTTTCTGTTCCACAGAAGTTTGCCAGAACTTTCAGTGCATAAATTAGCTTCCTTTGGAAGCACCATGGAGGTGTTGATATTACAGAAAAGTCAAAAGTTTACTAAAAATTTTGGTTTGCACAGTTAAACTAAGTGAAACTAAGTGTTTTGGCATGTGTATATTTTTCTGATTTACTTAAGCTAATAAACATGTTGAAGTATTTAAAATAGTCCAGTGTTTGCTGTATCTTAAACTAATGAATCATTAGGTCATTGGTGAAATTTCAATTCCATTTATATTTGTTGTTAAAGAGAAACTAATACTGGCTGTATTTGCACTCTTGAAAAGCTTTTCTTCTTTACCTGTGACTGCAGTTAAGACAGATTCGTTGTCACAATTCCAAGGGCCTTTCATAGCTGTTCCTTCTTTGGTGCCTTGAGAGCGTCTAAGCTTGAAAGAAACTATGAAAAGTAAATTAAAAATCCTAATGATCTTATCCTAATTGTGCTGTTATTAAAATGTAAGCTGCTATTATTATTGACCTGTAAGTATATGCATTTTTTTCTCCACAGGAAAGCCAGTAGCTGTTACTAGTAACAGAGGCACAGGAAAGGCCCTGCTGCGCCCGGGTGCAAACCCCCAGCTTGAACAGCAATATTACCAGAGAAAGCTATTGAATGGCAAAGCAGGTACAGATAAGTCTGTCTGTATGTATGTTTTAACTGTTGTTATAGAGGACTTTTTCTTTAAAATTATTCATAAAGTGTACCATGGATAAATTTATTTATTTCACATGGGAGATTTCAGAAAAGAAATAGGCCGCATGGTGCTCTGTGGCCTCAGTAATAGCAGGCCATTGTGGCTTCTTGTTAGTTAGCTTTGTTCAGTATGGGTAAATTATTTTTAAGTAATTTTAGGTTTTGCTCACTTTCTTGAGGTTGAGTGTAAGATTGAATGTTAAGTAGTTATTCAAAGCTGAAAATAAGTACAGGTTGTTCCAGGATCACTTTTTTTCTCAGAAAGTTGAGTGTTGAGAAGGTGCAAAGTAAATTTTGGAAGTCTACTACAGGGTTTTTTTAACTATAGAAGTAGTAACAGCAGCACATGGCCAGTGAGAAACTGACTGTTTGAAGTTGGCTTTTGAGGTGCGTATGTAGAATATCTGTGTACAATGAGTTAATTTGGGTGGTCTGTAGAGCATTTTAGGTCTCTGGAAGGTCTGTGCAAATATCATGAGTTCTGTTTGTTGAATACTTTGTTTTCTTAAAACCAGGTCGTCCATTGTAGTTTGAGAAATCCGTACTTGCCTGCAATAATTCAGAAATTTGTTACTTTCTGTGTCCTCAAGTAGTAGTGTACTAATATAAACCAAAGTCTTATTAATAGGTTTTATTATTCTGCCTGAACTTTATTTAGTATGAGAAAGTATATTGCTAAGCATTGGCAACTTAAGTGGCTGGTTACAGTCTATGTTATCATCTAGAAGCGTAGTTCTTAAACACAAGGTTGGTAAAAAGTGCATATACAAGGGGCAGCTGCGATTTAAGTTTGGTTTAGACTTGGAAGTTGAGATTCTCCTTTGCCCTTTTGTATATGCAGTTTTTACTAAATTGTGGTACTAAGTACTGTTGTTAAAAAGTTTACACCTCAGTGGTTTATTTTGGTGAGAAAAGATGGGGCAAAAAGACAGGATGTTTGTTTATGAAAGGTTAGTACTTTGGTAATTGGCAGGCCCCTGGGGGTTTTTGAAGACATTTAGAAGCAAGGGATTACTGGAACTGATGCCATTTCATTTGTCTTTTTTGCTGTAGTTTAATAACATTTCAATACTGAGGTAGAATGTATGTTTGTGAAACCCACTGGCCTTTAAACTTTTAAGGACTTTTCAGTATGCTCCAGACAATGATAGCTGTGGTCTTTATGGAGTTGGATTTTCTGTAGTAAAGCTTGTGTATGTGAAGTATTTATTGTAGTTCAGTTTATACAGTGACTTGTTAACTTTTATTAGGGCCTTGAACTGGATAAGGGTGTGGCTTTATACAACTGAGTGGTTTGGAGAGTTAGATTGTTGAATTACAGTTTAGCTGACACCTAGCATATTCTTTTGATTCACAAATTCAATTGTATCTCTTCTGCTGTATTTATTGCTTAAGTGTACAGCAGCTTTCAACCTCAACCTTGAGTAACAAGCTCAGTTTCTTACTGTGACAGCTTTTTCTGGATATCACACTTTCATTTCTTTAACTTCAGCATCCAGTCTCAACTGGCTTGCATGGAGGCAGGCAGCTAGCTCTTTCTTTCTTGATACTTAAGCTGATTGTGCAGCCTATTGTTTTGGTGAAAGGATTTTTTTCCCAAACACTCTTTTTATAGTCTCAGTTTCGTTAGCTGCAGTTCATAATATTTTTGAGTCTCTGTTTATTGTATCTCCATGTACAATCATTTTAACAATTAAAAAAACTCAAACCTGTTGTTTCTGCTTGCTATTTTCTCATAAGTACATGGTTTGTCTTCCTTTTGGGGTAAAGAAATTACAGTTAGTTATGGTCTTAGATGTAAAGGTGGAATTGCTGATTATGCTTCTCAGACATCACAGTATCTTAGAAAGTGACAAACTTCACAGCGTGTGTTTAATTGTGCCATGCCAGAGGGAAATACAGTGCAGCAGGCACAAGCATTACATGCAAAAATGCTTTTTCTAAAATGTCAAAAATACAGAATGGTAAATTAGGCTGTTAAAACAGACACAATGGGGACTTGTTACAAAAATGAAATAGAAGGGTAGTTGGGAGAAGCTTATTTTGGTGAGAAAAGATGGGGCACATGCTTCAGCATGGAACCCACTTCAGTTTTTGGTGCTTCATACTTTTTCCAGGTTGTTCTCTGATATTGCCTTCTCCAGATCTTGCTTATTTGAAAAAAGATTCCAAATTACACACCAACCAAAACCAGAGAAACAGAGCACCTCACCCTCTCAAAAGAAACCCCAGCAAAAATATACAACAAAAAAAATCCCGAACACAAAGCCCCAAACCCTTATGAATCACTTTTGGCCAAATACTGAATTCTGCTGCATCAGCGACTTCTTTTTTTTTTTTTTTTTTAATTATTCCTTTAGTGATACTGGTTCCTGACTTTGATCTGCACTGCTAGACAAATATCTAGTGTCAGTAGAATCTTCAGTCTTTTATTAAATACTTTCTTTTTCTTGTATTAATTCATCTGAAAATGCGTAACTTTTAAATTTAAAAACTTGTTACCATTCTCACCCTAAATCCCCAGATTGGAGATAGGCTTTCTAGTAGAAATTACTTCTCTACATACATGCCATCTTTAACATTCATGTCCTAAAGATAAAAGATTAACGTATGTTAATCAGGATTCATAGTTTGGGGTCTCTTCCATGGCCAGGATGCCCAAGATGTGAATGTTTTCTAGACTTCCTTTCCCTCAACCCTAGAATCTCCCTTTTCATTCTAAAGAGCAGCAGATTTTAACCATCATATTAGTCACAGATTTATTCTCAGCGATTTCTTTTTCACAGACTTGGGTCCTGGCCTCTGATTTCTCCATCCGTTGCTCCACATTCACCATGTGCCTGTCTAGTTTCCCAGCTTTTGATGAGAGGTTCTCTACCTTGCCTTCCATTGAGGACAATGTGTTCTGCATTGCCCTGAATTTCACATGAAGTGACTCCATCAGCTCATGGGGGGATCTGCTCTGCTGCGATGTGGAAAAAGCCGACGAATCCAGTGAAGATAGACAAGATGACAGCATCATCTCAGGCCAGGGCACAGGAAGGCACGGACTAAAGAAGTTGTTCTTGTCATTCTTATCTTTATTTGGGGCATAATTTTGCTCTGATTTTCAATTGCAGACATCTTAGGTAACTTATTGAGCTCATCATAAATTAAAATATTTAAGCAATTAAGAAGTGCACAAATTCAGCAGAAATTCTGATTAAAAGCAATTTCCCGCATGAGTTAGGCTCTACCCCTGGCATCTCCACTCACTCATTACACCACTTTCTCTGGTTTGATAGCTCCTCATATGTGCACATAGCACCAGGTTTCCTTCCAGTCAGATTGTCGGTGTGTAAGTTAGTGCTGTGGAATGTAGTTAGGCGTTGTGGCACTCTGCAGTAAACTCCCATTTATTATATCACAAAGGTGTGTGGTGGTAAATGGACTAGAGTAATGAAAAAGAACTGTGTAGTGGATTTCATTGTAAATAAATAGAGGCATTTTATCTATATGATACCTCGTTGTTTTGATTCTGATGGGAGTTTGGGCAGGCATAGTAGTTTTTGCATCTAGTAATTTTTTTCAAGCTGATCCATGTTTAGAGTATAGCAAGTATTTCAAGGTTTACATGCTGTGAAAATCCCAAATAGAACTAGAAAATCTTTTGCTTGTTTCCATGATTCAGTGTCGTGGAATTCATGGTACCTAGTACCCAGTGGGCATGGAGGATCCTTTAAAATTTATGTAAGAATATGTAGGAAAGTTTTATAGAATTAGGGAAGGTCTGTCTCGTTTTAGGTCTGAGATTGCAGAATTTATAATTGTATCATTTTGATCCAAGATAAGTTTGTGATGATATTTGAAAGAAATTGACATATCCTAATAAGAGAATTATTAGTAAGTAAAACCAGAAGTTTTTTTCAGTTAATATCCCCATAAGAATGTTAAAGAAAATATAAGTTTCTAGCTAGTGCTTTTTATTTAAACTAATTGGCATTCTGATTTTCACTTCTTAAAAATCATTTTGTGGTATCTAGACTATTAGAAAAATAGTTTTAAGTATAAGATGAAGTGGGTTTGTATTCTGTATGAAATTTCAGTGTTCTGATACTGGAGGTGCATTTTGTAAAAGGGAACCTAGTTAACTTCTTGTCTTCTTGTTTAGTCAAGCAATTGTTAAATAATTTTTAGTGACTTGTATTTGTTGGCAGGATGTTGTTGTAACAGTTAACCACGTGTGTTTGATCATTTTTATGGTCAGTAAAGCTAAGATCATTCTTGTTTTACAGTATGGTATATGTAGTCACCAACAAGCTGCTGTCTAGTCATTTTGGGGGAAATAGAAACACCATTTTTGTATTAATATTGTTCTCAGTAGTATGTATGGACCTATCTAGAGAGACATTACTGGGGAAGGGGCCTGGGTTTTTTTCTGGACCATGATATGAATCAATATATATAGTATTAAGAACCTCTTCTTCAAAAGATAACAGTATAGAAATTGTGTAAAATAAAATCCGTATTTTATTTTATTTGCATTCATTCTGTTGAACTCTTAGGAATAATAACATAGAAAACTTTTGTTTTTTAAGCAGAAATTAAAATACCTGATCAGTTGGACTCATCAGTCTGGGAGCATTCAGATTCCACACATGTGAATGGAGCTGACTTTGATCTTACTGTTCTGTCCATGGCTGAAATAGCTTCTTGTAGTTATGAAGCCAGGTAGGTAAAAGTTCCCCAGTAGTTTGCTTGAAAATCCAATACACATAGGCATAAGATGTCCAAAAATAGTGGTTATTACTGTCTTTAGATTTTTCTGGAGAAGAAGATTGTGTTCAAAATTGTAATTGTATAGGGTGTTAGAAATTAACAGAAGCTCTTTCTTGTGGGTGCTGCTGTTTGGTAGATGCTGCTCAGTAGCTCTCAACCTACCTATAACTTGAAAGAAAGCCTGTGAAGAAAAACCTTTCACTGTGATACTGTTGATTTCATGTTACCGTCATGTCTTTGTATCAAAGTTGCAGTATTCTATAGAATTAATGACACATTATGAAGGTTTTATTTTGAACAGGAAGTGTGACTATTAAAACAATTTTTTGCAGAGATTTTGCTGACTATCTCTAATGACCTAACTTAGAAAGGTTTAAAAAATGAAACACCTTTTATAAATATAAGCATAGTGTTCAAAATACAGGGGGTTTTCCCTGATGGAAATAATACTCCAGAAATTATTTCTTCGTTGGAAGCTTTCTTAGGCTTGCTAGGATAGGCAGGCTTGTATTTGTATCTCAGAAAGACTTTCTTTATTAACAGGAGCCTGATTATTGTAAGCTTGCACCTTGGAATGTAAGATCTCGCTACCTTAGTCACTGTAGTATATGTGTGGTTTTAATTTGAAACAGAAGATAGCAGGTGTGCTTTGTGGAATCTTTGCATTTAGCATTTTCCTAAAGGCAGATTTCTCATGCTCCAAGGCTTAATAATACATAGCTAATTCAAATACTCTATTTGCAGTTAATTTTTTAACCTAGTAAATTTCTGCCTTTTGACTGAATTCCTCTTCTCATTTTTGTGGGAAAACACAAATAATTAAATTGAAAGTACTCCCTATTAATTTGTGGGAAAGTTTGCACTGTGTTTACTTGGGATTTATTTTATTACTTAATTTTAGACAAGTTGGCATAAAGAATGGGATGTTTTTTGGCCAAGCAAAAAAGTTGTGTCCAAATCTTCAAGCAGTTTCATATGACTTTGATGCGTACAAAGAAGTTGCACGGACAGTATATGAAATACTAGCAAGGTAATGTGCAGTTTGTTTGCATGATATTCATGGTAAGGTTATCAAGCATATCTTCTTTGCCACTGCTTAATGCTATTATTCATTTTGTATTTTCATCTCCCACTCTTCAGCTTCAGTGAAGCTATTTTTGTTTGAGGTCTTCCTTTGTAGTATTTTTGTTACTTTGAGCACCATGCTCCTGAGCATTCTTTTGTCCTGAAACCAAATCCTGTAAACAATAACATCTGATTTCCAAATGAGTCACTGTTAAATTTTTTTACTGATCTACATAGTGAGAAGTAGATCCCTGCTTAGAAAGGAGATCCTTCCAAGAGATGTTTTTTGAATAATTTATGAATGGGTTATTAGGGTAACATCTATTAGAAACTACTTTATGGTTTAAAATTCACTTAAAATAAAACTGGAAATTTGTTATTGTCAATGAAAAATAAATATTCAACCCCTTCTCCAGCTGTTCCTTTAAAATCAAGGTGCATGTTGAAATTAGTCTTACATTGGTAACCCTGCTGTAATTTGCTGTTTTAGCATTTTTAATATCCAAGTGATGTGTGATACCAACTAGGCAGGGAAATGCCACCACAAAAGGAAGACTTTATTTGCTACATATTTGTTTTAACAGATGGTGAGCTGTTGCTGGTGTTTCACCTCCTTTACTTTGTGTTGATAGCTATACTCATAACATCGAAGCAGTCAGTTGTGATGAAGCACTAGTAGATATCACGGAAATCCTCACAGAGACCAGACTGACTCCTGATGAATTTGCAAACGCTATCCGCTCTGAAATCAAAGACCAAACTAAATGCACAGCTTCTGTTGGGATGGGTAAGTAACTTCATTTCTGTTTACAAGCAGTGGCTGCTTCTGTTAATCTATCAAAGCTGTGTAAGTCTGATAAAACTCCTAAGTGTTTGTGGAATTTGTTGCCACCTATATTAAATTAGTGTGAATAAAAAATGCAAGAACATTTTCATAACTGGAAAGCTTTAAGCAAAAATGTATAAAATTTCCATATCAAAGATCACAGGATATCCTGAGTTGGAAGGGACCCACAAGGATCATCAAGTCCAACTCTTAAGTCAATGGCCCATCCAGCTATCACTTCTTTACCTGAACACTAAATTCCACTAAAATTCCATTCTTGCATTCATTTTTATGAAGTATACTGTATTTTTCCAGTAAATAGAAGAAGGAGCAGATTGTGTTCCTTAATGGCGATAGCAGTAAGACTTTACAGGGTGTAATGATTTTGCATAGTTCTTAGAAGATACTGAGAGAAAAGATTTGTGTGAGCTGTAGTAGGTATTTTATATGAAATCACACATCTGAAAAGATTTCCTTGATTTGTTTCTTCTTGGCTCATTCTTTTCTCCTTTCTTTTTGTTCCTAATTAATGGTAGAGTTGAGTATCTGTACATACCTGTACTGAGTGTATATAAGTGTGTGAAATCCACTTGTGAGACAAGCTGAAATTCGTTACTCTAAGAATCCTTCTCTTATTAACTTTGCAGTTGCAGTTAGCACTACAATTTCACTGCTGTTATAGCAAATAGGGCTGGCTGGTGATTTGAAAGTAGACACTGCAAATATATATGGATATATTTCATTAAATTCTTGGTAGAAGTTAAAGAATTTGACTGTACTTTCTGCATTTTTTTCTTGAGCGTTAAACTGTGGTGTTCTACTTGAGGATCATCAGAAGTTACCACAGACATGCTTTAATTTGTTGTTTTTACAGGTTCCAATATTCTGCTGGCCAGAATGGCAACTCGTAAAGCAAAACCAGATGGACAGTATCACTTAAAACCTGAAGAGGTGGATGATTTTATCAGAGGGCAACTTGTTACCAGTCTTCCAGGTACTCCTGTCTTGTAGAGGGCATTTTGCCTCCTGATATTAAACCACTTTTTTGACATTAAACATGCTTTCTAGATCAAACAGGATTAGCTGCTATTCCATGTTTATGATGCAGAATTTGATAGACAGTAAAGACATGTGGCATCCACCTGTATGAAAACAGGCTTTATTATATTTTTTAGTGTTCTAGGAGAATACTTTAAATCTTTGTAACATAAAGCATTTCCTGGCATGTAACTCTATAGTGTTACTCAGTCCACATACATAGTATAATGTGACACAGATGTGGTGCAACAAGTGCTAAGAACTCATTCAGCTGATGTCAGCCTGCATGTATACACCTATATTTAGTGTTAAATGTAAAAAATAGTATCTCTATCTGTTGAAGATTAAAAAAAAGGGAAGAGCAGTAAAAAACAGGCAGCCATAGACACTGAAATAGAAGAGGGGTAGAAGTAGCACCCACAGACAGGTGCAGGTTTGCCAGAATTTCTTGTTATGTAACCCTTAGTGGCCAAACACAATTTGCAGCGCAGTTGTGCTGTAATTTCTCTTGGGCATAACTTACAGGAGATATTTTTCCTCCAGAATATTACTCATATAGTACTGTGCTTTGACTTTAAAGTTTTCAGAATTCACTTGCATCTTCATAGTAAAAACATTTTAGTGTTTGTGTTAATAGTACCCCCTTGACAGAGAAACAGATTATCAATAATAGAATCTGATTACCTAAGATTTCTAATTTTTGCTGACTTTGGTAGTGTGAACTCATAGGATTAATATTTTCTGAAAGTAACAGGCCAGCTCTCCAAAACCCAGAAATATACTTCAGTTTATCATACTTACATATGTGCCGTTGCCATGGATACCTGCAATTTCCAGTGCTTGGTAATTCAAAGCACAAGTGATACAGGTATGCTGTCACTTCTACCTGAAATATTATTTTTCTGCCTAGAAAGCCATGTAACAATGGTCAAAATATTTGTTGGTTTTCTTTTAGATTAGATCACTTGTACATGAGGGGAAAACATATTACATGTTGGACACTCATTTTGGACTGAGTTGTTGGAGGGGATTCAGAGCGATATACTCTGTAACAGGCAGTACCTAAAGAAAATTTCCAACCAGGATTCATTCATATTTTACTTCAAAAAAAACCCAAATATGCTGTAGTGTGACATCTTCAGCTAAATATGTGAAGCAGATCAAAGACACAACAGTGATGACAGCAAAAGTTTCCATTCAAACCATGTTTTATGGAGCAGAATTTGTTTTATATATATTCATTTGTTAATTTGACATGATTTAATATAGGTTTAAAAATAAAAATTTTATGTAATCAGAACCTAACTGGCTTTGAATTGTATATGGTTAACAGAACCAATTGCTTTGTTGTTAGGAGTTGGCAGGACAATGGAATCCAAGCTGGCTTCTTTGGGAATCAAAACCTGTGGAGATCTGCAGTGTGCTTCAATGTCAAAACTACAAAAAGAATTTGGTCCAAAGACAGGACAAATGCTCTACAGATTTTGTCGTGGTTTGGATGACCGACCTGTTCGTACAGAAAAAGAAAGAAAATCAGTTTCAGCAGAAATCAACTATGGAATAAGGTTTACACAGGTAAATTAAACTTGCTTCTTTTTTGCGGCGACTTCTTTCAGCTGTAGAAGAATCTTCTCATATTCTGATTATTTTCACTTACACTTTGATCTGTTAGAGCACCATCTTAGCCACGAAATAGAAATGAGGAAAATGAAGAAGTAGGAGACCAAATGATAAAATGGGAGGAGAGAGACTGCAAAAGTATTGGACTGAAAAGAAGCTTGCACAAAATTAGCTGGCTATTCTGCATTCGTTATACAAGTCTGGTACAGAAAAAGAGAACTGCAGTAGGTTTGTCAGCACCTAGCATTCTCTTTCATTTAAATGCTGATTATCTGAAGATGCCAGTGCCTGAAACTATCACTGGCTGCTCCCGTACAACATTTTTGTTAGACTTTTTGTTTGGGGGGGAGTGTTATTAACAAAATTCTAGTTAAAAACTAACTCGGCACTTTTTTTGAGATCTTGATTATTTATAGAAATGATAGGAAAGAAAAAAAGGAATTTGAAGAGACCTGATGGTGTTGTGTAGTCCAGACCTTTGCTCAAAGCAGGGGAAGCTAATAAATCAGACCAGTTGTTCAGCACTTCATCCAGTCTGGCACTGGAAATCTCAAAGAACAAAGACCGCAAACTTCCCTGAGCAGCATGTTCCACTGCTTGACTTTCCTCATGGTGAAAAAGATTTTAGGTCCTATGCTCTTCATCGGCTAGGTTTTGTGCTTAGACTTCCAGTTCTATGTTGGGGTTCCTAAATCCATTTTTTTAAAGAGTTCTTTCAGCAGTAGGACAGGAATCTACCATCTCGCCTAAATTAAGTCACCTAAAGTGAAAACAAACCACTGGAAGTTAAATTGCTTGTGAGACAACTTGCTCTTTTCAGTTTACACAATCCGGATTATTTTAACCCTTAATTATTTACTTTCAGTATTTGAAAACTAGTAATTATCTAAACATGTTGGTTTTCCCCTTAAGCCTAAGGAAGCAGAAGCTTTCCTTCTGAGCCTTTCAGAAGAAATCCAGCGTAGACTTGAAGCTGCTGGTATGAAGGGTAAACGATTGACCCTTAAAATTATGGTCAGAAAGGCTGGAGCACCAGTAGAGCCTGCAAAATATGGAGGTCATGGAATCTGTGATAATATTGCCAGGTAAGTACAAACTTCTGCAGGATCTAAAATTTATAGGAAGACAAGACAGAAATTCAAAGTGCTTGGTACTTCTTCATCCGTGTATAAAACTTGCAAAAAACTACAGAATAAGTAGAATGTTATTATTAAAGCTTTTCTGTGTTTGGGTTGTCCATTTGTGGTGTACTGGTTATCAGTAATACATATATGCTTAAATATTTTTGGTGTACCTTTCTCCAGCTTGCTCAGTATTGAAGAAGAGGGTTTTCTTAGAGTGTTTGAAAAAGACATATTGATATCCTGCACTCTGACACACATGCAACAGCATTGATTTCTTTCAGTAACCAGCCAAGTTGAAAGTTTCTGGTGCTGCACAGTGTTCTCTCTCCCTGAGCTGTGTGATGTTGGGTACTTCCTTTTTCTTGAGAGGCTTTCTGCTGTTCCTTGATAGATCTCATACTGATTGTAACTGTTGGAGTCAGTTCTCAGAGAAAATGGTGCTTTGTACTTGTCAAGAAAGATGTCTGATAGTACAGTAGTCCTCCAAGTCTAGAGTGCATGGGAGCTGTGGCAATACTTGCAGAATAAGTTGCTGCAGAGACTGAGAGGCCGCTACAAGTTCTGAGGATGAAGCTGGCATAAGACGCCTTGGACTGCAGTCATTCATCTTAGTACAGACAAGTTTGTTAGTGTTCAGTCTTTTCTTTCCTGTTGTTTTACCAATATATCTGCAGAGAGTTCTTTTGGTCCAAGAATAGATAGTGAAGTTCTGAAGGTGGAGCTGAGGAAGTTGAATCTCAGAACTGCAATGTCAAAGACTGTGCCCCATGTTTCAGCTGTTTAAAAAGGCAGTCTGTTCAGGTCTCTTGACCTTCACAATTGCATTTCCTCATGTAGGTGTAAATTGCTCATCAGAAGTACCATTGTTTTCTCGTGTAGCCTTATCAATGTAATAAAGTTTAATTCTGCCTGGGCTCCCCAAAGCACTTCCCATCCAGGTGCTCCCTGTAGTGGCTGCCCATCCCTGAAGAAATGGGATAACCCAATTATTCTGCCTGAGTAGTCAGTTGATAGGTCACTGTGAAAGGAGTAGGACCTTCAGATTCCACAAGCAGTGCTGTTACTCCTGTTCATTGTTCTTTGTTCCTTATTGATAAACGGGATGATGTTGACTAAATATGTTTTAACCTGAATTTTATTTATATACTTGCATGCTGAAAACACAGGGATATAATCTGGGCATAGCGTATCCTATGCTGTTTCATCCAAGATTGTCACAGAACCTTTTATGTACACATATATTCTTAAGGCATACACTTCTTTATCAAAGCAGTTGTTCTTCAGTACAGGAGAGATGTACTTTTTGAGAGATGATAGGTCTTTCTACTTTTCCTTCCATCTCAGGTGGTTGTAACAGACTAATCCCTCCTGAACTGCAGGGTCATTTGCTGGGTGTTGCTGATAACAGAAGAGGTGGTGCAGTTCACAGATCACAGAATATGCTGACTTGAAAGAGACCCCCAGGGATCATCAAGTCCAGGTGCTCACCCTGCATAGCACCATCCATGTGCCCAGAAGTTCTTTCAGTGGGTTAGAGTTCAGTAGTAAAATTTGCATCCATAGAGCCTGTGATGCTTGTGATCTTGTTACATAGAATTCAGCTGCAATAAAAACTGAAATGACAAAATTTGTGTTTCACTAGAAGAAGCTCATCACTTTGTTAGAATTGGTATATATACCAAGAAGAAAATCCCTCAGTCTATACCTCTGTTTTCTGGCTATCCTGAATTCTTGGAGCTGAAGATTTATTCTTAGCAGCCTAAGAACACGTCTTTAGTATTGAGTGTGTATTGAGATAGAGCTTTATTCCTCCTTTATTTTAACTGTTGGCAGAGTGCTTTTTCATTAACTGATCAGTGCTTTGGACCCCTTTGCTGTGGTCAAGCATACTAATGTTCACGTACCCTGAGATTTCTTTAATTCATGAAGTCTTCAGTAAGGTCAGGGGGCATTCAAGAATGCAAAATTGTTCACTCATCACTAAAGCAGTTCAGATTCCAGGATTTTGTTTAGTGGTGTCTCTGTTTCTGGCTTTCCAGTGACCTTGTCAACCCCAGTCAATCCAGGTTATGCTGTAGGTGCTGTACTTCTGTCTTTGTTAGAGCATTTCTGCTCAGCCCCAGTAAAAAGGCTTTTTAGCAGTGGAAGGCTAAACTCCAAAAGTTGCATCCAAGCAAATGGTTTAGAATTAGGTGTTTCCCCCAAGTGACCAGTTTCGCTCTTCAGTTTTAAGATTTTCTTTGTAGCTATAGCTCATGACTCATTTCTTGCCCCCTTACCTCACAGGTGAATGGCCTGCTATGCTTTCTCATCCTACGGGTCAAGATCCCATAGGATGATAACCATAGTACTGCAAAGCATTCGGATCACTTGGCTCTTCATGGTTTGACAGATCCAAAAGCAGAGTAACATCATCAAAGTGTTTAATAAGTTCTCATGATGGTGCCCTGTCAAAGCACCAAACTTCATTTAGTTGATAGAGCTCACTCTATCAGAGCTAAAACTGCATCAGTTATTTCAGTGAGAAGACTTTACATCACTCAGCTGCATTTGATGAGCCACTTGAAATTTTGTCCTTACCAATGTCAAAGGTTAGGCCATTAGAGAATCCAGAGCTACCAAACACTGCTGCTGCCTTGCCATACCCTCATGTGGTAATCTGTAAAACTCACAGCCAGGTTGTTTTGTGAGACTTGTTGCAAAAAATTGCCCATAGCTTAAGATAGTTTGGAATGTTGTTTAAAGTTAATTGCCTTTAATTTGAATTCCTTGTTGCTTGTAATCCACATGCCCATGCCTATATCTGCTTCCCCTCTGAGTTCCTTTTGAAACTCGTGCTGTAGACATTAGACAATTGACAACTGAAAAAATACTGAGCAAAGTCTCTGTGAACCAAGCCTGAGTGAAAGACAAAAATGCAGGAGTGTGTTTTTGCGCAACCTGTAAACTTCTTGTGAAACTTTTTGTCTGGCATGTGTATATGTATACTAGATTTGACTTTTTAATGTGTGGACTGCACACTGAGAATATTCTGTTAGTAAGTATTCTTCTTTTCTTACTTTTTCTGTAGATCATGCTTTGTTTTAAATACCTTTAAAAAAAAAGCTACAGAACAAATAAAAGTGCTCAGTTTCTGTATGTTGACAAATTATGATTTGTCTTTCTTTCACGTCCTCTCTGGAACAAATACAGAATTTTTGTCTTTAGGATTTTTGAAAGAGTTTCCTTTTTAACCATACTTGTTTGTTCTTTTTAGGACTGTGACTCTAGACCATGCAACAGACAGTGCAAAAGTAATTGGGAAGGAAACTCTGAACATGTTTCACACAATGAAACTGAACATATCCGATATGCGAGGGGTGAGTTAATGGGAAAACTGAAATTCATTCTCTTTATTAACCTGTTTAGTTGTCTTTTGTGGATTTTCAGTTCCCTCTAGTAGATGATAACAAAACTTAAGCAAATGTGTAGGTAATACAAAGCTTATGTAAATTATTGTATGCAATTATATTATGTTTTGTAACTTTCGAAAAACATAGTTACGAAGCCATAAATATAAAAAGATGAAAAATTTTTTGTGGTAGAAATTAATGTACAACTTAAATAGCCTAAGGTAATGAAGTAATCCTGTATCTTCTACAGGTCTATCAGCACATGTAAATTTTATTTTGTCTTAGAATTTTCTGTAAACTTTTGCCGTACATTAGTTATGTAACTAATATAAACTAACATATAACTGTTTGTAATGCCAATCAAAGATAGAAATGAAAGGAGCTTTTGCTCTAGACTGCAAGTCTTAGAGCAAGAAAAGTTACTAGCCTATGTTTTGGCCTTTGTTTGAGGGTGATTTTCTGGCTCTTTTGATTCATGGTTTATTTTAGAACTCCTGCTCATCTCAGTGGTTTTGTCACAGCAGTGTGACCCCACAGTGCTGCTATTTTAACATCAGGCATTTGTTACAATAGAACACAGAGGATTTCTAAAACAAACCTGCATTAATTCATCATCTCGATATAGAAGTAGGGTTTAGATTCACAATATTGCCTTGCAAAGTCAGCTCCCTGGCTTGGAGTTGAGGAAATATTTAATCTAAATGTCATATCCCATTATTGCAACTAGGAAGGTGTTAATAAACAAAATCCTTACTGTGTAATTATAGAAGAAAACCGTGTGGAAATACATACAGTACCTCCTTCATGCTTTCTGAGTCCCATATATAACTTTTTCTAAATGTCAGGTTTTTTTCTTTAAAATTAAGGAAAATTGGCAATAAACTCATACAGTGCACCAGTGCATTCTTAATTAGACACACTTTTTGAACCCCTGCTGATTTGGTATTTAAAAGTTAAATGCACAACTCAGATATCTTAAAAAAGGAGGAAGATCTCATCTAAAAAAGACTGCTTCTACCAAAGTGCTTTCATCCATTGAGACTTCGCAAAAATGGTGTTTACAAGTGACACAATAGTATTTTTCTCATTTGTAAACTGAAGTGATGGGTTTAATATAGATTGTCCTTGAGGAAAAGCATTGCTGGGTAGCCAGATTTAATACTAACCACATTTTTGTTCGTATTTCTGTATTTGTGGGTGTCTGAGAAGTTTCATAAAAAACACATGGCTTCATGTTCCTGTTGACAGCACTTTTTTATATCAGAGAAGTTAAGATGGTAGTACCTTTGTAATTTTTTAGTTGTTGGATTATGGTGGGTAATTCTGGGATTTGTTTGGGATGTTTTTAGTGGCTGTTTATGTGTATTTCAGCATACTTTATTTGTCCTCCCCCCAGCCATAACAGGCAGCCATTTCCAAAGAAGGCAATGTTACGATGATATAATTACAGATTTTTAAATTTATCTTGTATACTTCAGACTTCATTAAATGAATGCATTTATGTTTTGGATTTAGGTTGGAATTCAGGTACAGCAGCTAGTTCCCATCAGTAAAACAACTGCAGCTCTCTCAACAGTACAATCTGGACATTTACCTGGTGGATCGCATTCAGTTATTGATCTTTTTCATGTTCAGAAAGCAAAAAAACACTCAGAAGAAGAACATAAGGAAGGTCAGTAAGCTTTGTTCTTGGCAAGTGTGATAATGATCAGTTCTGAAAGACCTTAACATACATCACCTTTTGGAATATTCAGTGTTATACCAGTATAAATTATGCAACATGAAATTTCTGAGAGTGGAGTTTGCTCCTGCAAATGAAGATGCTACTAGTAAAACTTTGTATAGGATTAGTCCCTTTTTTTTTTTGTTTGTGTTTTAGTTAATAGAACAGAGGATACTTTGAAATAAAAAGTGTTATGATTGTGCTATATATTATGTAAACTCTTCAAATAATGCTAGAAATTACCTTTTACTGTGTTTCAAATCTTCAGAGTATTTTTAACTCTTAGATGATCACTCTGTGTTTTGTTTCCATGTGTATAGTATTTGTGGCTGCTATGGACCTTGAAATATCTTCTAATTCAAGAACTTGCACTTTCCTTCCATCTCGTGGTACCAGTGCCACACCTGGTCTCAATTCTAATGCCAACAACACTGAGCCTGCTGTCAAGTGGAATGGTGTGCATTCTCCTATCAGTGTAAAATCCAGGCTCAATTTGAGTATTGAGGTTCCATCTGCTTCCCAGGTAAACCTGAAAATAATATGAAGGGTCTGCAGTATATTGTAATTATGTGGGATTGTCTGCCTTATTTTTAATAGACCCCAAAGGAGCTCTTTTTAAATAAAAAGAGTTCTAGTAAGGTACAGTGCACAATAAGTAACTGTTATTGATGCAAAAACATTTTACATGTTGAAGTTAGGATGTACACTTCACATTCACATAGTGGTAACATGTACAGGTTACCACTATTTAGATGAGAGGAGGACAATCTTTATTTAAGAAAAATATTTTTATGGGGTTTGGGGATTTTTTTTAAGGTGTGTTTTAACAAAGGGACAGCCTTCATTATTTCCACCCCACGTGCTGTTTAAGTGACTCTGTTAGAAGGATCTGCTATGAAACAGCAGAATTCTGCAGGTATTTTAGACATAAGAGATTTACTTGCTCTTCTCTAAAATCTGTCATTTAAATGTCTGTAATTTGAAACTGTAAAAGCATTTCTGATGTTTTTTTTTAACAGCTTTCTCAAATATTTATCCATTTTCAAGAAGCAAATTATGCTTTTGGCAGGAAACTTGTTCCTATAATGCAATATCCAAGCCAGCTCAGGATCTAAAAGTAACTTGACTGAACAATGTGAAGCTCTGTACGCTCAGATGCTGCCACAGGAGGAATATGTGTAAACAAGTGAAAAATGCAGTAGCTGTTCAGTAGAGTTCCTAAAACTTTAGTGGCCTTACAGCACAATATCATTCTTTCTGCTTTTAACCATATTGTAATATGGAATGTAATAAAAAATTCAGGGCTGGGAAGGAGTGGTGAGAGTTAGTGCCACACTGCTGTATGGGTAGTGTATTAGGAAAGTAACAGTAAGATATTTTATTGCCAGGATTCCCAGGAAATTATTTTAGAGTTATATTTGCAGCAAATTTGGGCAGAGTGAACACAAACAGAACATAGAAGAGTAACTGGAGTGATTAACAATACAGACAGCTTTCATCAAAACCTCTCAGTTACCAAGCCGAGTAGATTTTCATAGATATTTGTGTTTCTTTGTAAATGCAGAATCGGGTCATCTCTAAATTTTCTTCTTGAAGGTAAAAATAAACTATTCGAACACAGCTATAAAGTCTTATTCAGCAGAATTTAGAGGCAAACATTGGCATTTCTCTACATAGTTTTATTCAAATTTTACTTGTGAGAAAAACAATGCTGTGCATCTGCTTGTCAGTTGTATTCATTCAGTCACTTGTGCAGTCATTGTACACAGCAAATTCTGGACACTGAGGGGTTATCTCAGTTGCTTCAAGTGAATAATTGATAGTAAGTAAAAGTTTATCTCATCATCCAACTCTGGTAAGTCTGACAGTGTGCAAACATAAGTAATACCAGTAAAGTAAATCAGTAACATGTACCCTAGAACTGTATAAAGGAAGAAATGAATTGCTTACAGTTTTGTGCCAGACACCAGTTTAGTATTCATATGAACTTGTTGCTTGTATAACTTGAACACAGAATTCAGGTTTCTTTATCATTAGGTAGCTGTAGAGAAAAACCTAATTATGGTTTCTGGTAAGGAGGCTGATCATTGTGAAAAGATAAAACTGAGCATTCATATTTACTGAGCTGCTTAATCTTAAATTATATTTTACTGCTGCAGAGTGTAACTCTCAGGTTCCTAAGGATGTTTGCATACACAGGGTAATATGTAGCAGGTTCTGTAAAATTCAAGAACTGTAAAACTAATGTTTTGTTAAATAACTCAGTTACCTATTCTTAGAAAAATCTGAAAGCTTTTATGTACTTGTAGCTAGATAAGTCTGTGCTAGAAGCTCTGCCACCTGATCTCCGAGAACAAGTAGAGCAAATATGCACCATTCAGCAAGGAGAGAGCTACGGAGAGAGCAAAAAAGAGCCAATAAATGGATGTAACACTGCACTTCTGCCACAACCAGTTGGAACAGTGCTTTTACAAATACCAGAGCTCCAAGAACCAAATACCAACATGGGAATCAATGTAATAGCTTTGCCAGCTTTCTCACAGGTAGGATGTTTGCATGGTATCAATAAACAATTACTTTTCATCTGTAAAAAGTTAGAAGCTCTTCAGACAGCATTAACTGAACCTGTGACTTCCCACTATCATTCATGGTCCTTTAATGTCTTTTAGAAGTCCGTTATTAAATGTTACATTATCTATCAGAAACAAGGTATGGTAATATTTATTGAAGACTATAGTCATTAATCTGCCTATGTTTTTGCTGTTGTTTAATGTAAAACCCCCTCATGTAGGGTCTGCTTTGCAATCCAGTCTGTAAATAGCTTTTTTTCCTGCAGTGCAGCTGAGTTATACTGAACCATAAGTCTGAAGCAGTCCTAAAATCTGCTTAGCTTCTGTTTAAGTGTGTGTTCTGGTGGGGTAAAGCCAACCTCTAATAGCTTCTTCTGCAGATGTGTTCTCCCATTCCTGAGAGAAGGGCAGTCATGGCTAAAGGTTGTGCACTTCTCCTTGGTTTTTAAATGGACTCGTACACAGCATGTCCAGGATGAGAAAAGAACAAAGATGTTTGTCAAAATAGGGACCTGAAAGGGCAGCAGGGAACAGTAAGGATGCTTCTAATGTTATTCCACTCCTCAGTCCAAGAATGTGCTAAAAAAAATAGTGTAAAAATCAACTAGAAAAAAAAAATCAAAGATTGGGTTATCCAGAGATACACTATCTTGCTTTGCATCATTTAAAATGGAGAAGTGGTTTTGCTTTACTGTTTCATTACACCTTTGCTGTTCTCAAATGAAACAATACCACTTAGTCACATGTTTAGAGATTTGTTTCTGTTTCTAATGCATAATGTTGCATAGCTGACAAAAAATCCAGAGGAAATAATGTAGAAATTGCACTAAATAGTTAATGCATAGTTTTTATTTAAAAGTAAGTGCAGTCTATTCTTTTACTAAAATTTCCTCACCTTGATTCAAGTTCTTTTGTTCAGCAACAGTTGTGTCAGTTTTTATTCCTGAACTGCAAAGTTTGGTTTCCCCTGTGGATTAGTGTGCAAATAATATCTGAGTTCTCTCTGCCCCAGCTGATTTAAATTTTGTAGTTACATCTGTCCATAAGCAAGATGTATGTTAAATTAGGCTGTGCTCTGAAGTACACCCCTCCACACTTGCCTTGCCACTCAGTTCTGTTTTTTAGGGTAAATGGTGACTGCATATGGCTTTCTGTAAAAATTCATTTTAGTTTGTTTATGCTTTATCTATCTAATAATTAGGTAGTCAAGAATTGATTGTTATTTTTTAAAGCAGCGTTACTTTTTGAAGTTTTCTTAAAATGACCTAGTTTGCAACAGTTTTTTGCACTGGTTTTTCTGTCTCTATCTGCTAATATAATTTGTGACCCAGGTACTTGATCCAAAAATGCAGCTTAGTAGAGCAGCCTTTTTGTTTGAAGATGTAGTTCAAGAAGAGTTGAGTACTGCCTACTATTTGTCCATACTATCTATTTGAGAGTGCCTTATGCTCATTCATACTCCAAATTTTCTCCTGAAAGCCATTCAGCTTTCTTTATTGGTAAAAAGAGGACTAATATTTACAATTTCCATTTTCTGAGTTAGGTCCAAGTTTAATACCTAGAGTAGTATGGTTGAAAAAAAAAAAGAACTAAATCCAGTTCATTTTTTTCTGTGTTAAAATCAAACACAAACTTAGTTTAAAAATACCATCTTACTCTGAATATAGTTCACAGTTCAACACATTTTTTTCCTAAAGTCTTTGTGGTAGTGTATATGCTATGACTGCACACTAACATTTAAATCTACTTTGTGGCCCATGAGCAGTGAAATGAGTAGTAATAGGTTTCAGGTATAGAAATACTGCCAACCACTCCAAAACAAGTACTTCATCTATATCAGATATAAATTATGCCCTACCATCTTTTTATAGCTTAATAAGGTTTGTTTTTCAGCTCTTCATTCCTTTTGTCTCAGCTGAGTTTTATGATCACTTGCAAAGCTTATTGGCTGATAGCGATTTATTCATTGGAAAACATGTGGAAAAATTCCTTTGTTAGGTAAAGTGAAAAGGTAAAGTTCTTCAGCGAAAGGAATCCAGATAGGTTGCATTCCTTTCCATCAGTTGCTGAAGTAATCTTAAAATGTAGAATAGCTGTATATCTCTGTAGCCTGGATCCTACAGAAGTGTAGGATGCAAAAAGTAAAGATTACAGATGCCTAGAAATGAATGACATTTGTAATAATGGTGTTAATTAGTGGTGGCAAGTTTCCATCTCTTCACATGGTACAGATTCCTCCTAAGGAAATTGGTATAAGCACATCAGAAATACTGATAGCTGTATGCTGAGGTCATCTGTGACATCATAAAACCAAAGTTCTCCATAAAGCTTTCAGATACCTGTATCACAACATTAGGACATTGTACAGTTACCTGAAACTCCAGCTATATTGGAGAATTCATGTGAATTCAGCTGATGGCTCCTCTAAGTGAATTTTTCCATGTTACACTCTGAGAGAGCAGTGATGGGGAATCACAAAGATGCATCCAGTTCATATACTGTATTATTTCTGCATTAATTAAGTGGTGTACACAAAAAACAGTGTCACTTCAGAGCATTCCAAGTCCTTGACTCTGAAATGCTTTACCAGAGAACATTAACAGTTTTTTTTTTAATTTTATTAAGTAGAATTTGTATTTGAAAAGATAACTTAGACCCGTGATGTAATTGGCTGCATTCCACTGTAGTGCTTTGTTCTGCACAATGTACATGGTAATGGAGGTCGGAGCTGTTCCTGTTTGCTGCTTCAATTAGCGCATAGTCTGTGCAGTGAAAAATTTGTGTTGATTCATGGAGTTCTGAAAAAGAAACAAACTTGTGCTAAATTGATTAATTTTAACCTGTAAGAATATGTTCATGTTTATGATCTGTATTTTTTAGACATCGTGTGTGAATAGCACACTGTACCTCCCTGTCATAGCATATATGTTTTGGCTTTTAAAAAAATGAAATCTTTATTGAAAATAAAAGATCAATTTTAATACACTTTGCAGATTGACAGGTAATAAATACAGTATCTCAGATAATGATAGAAATTGCATTGTGCTCTTAGAATAGTAGTTGTAGGTTTGACCATTTTTTTGTTGTTTGTGCTCATCTCTGAATTTTACCAGTGAAATGAAGGGCACTCTCCCACTGCCAGATTTAATCAACTAAATGATAGGTTTGCTTTTTTGAATTAGATTTTGAAGATTAAGAGCTGGAAACACTGTCCAGTTATAATGGGAAACTCCAAATACAAGATGCATCTGTCACTGATATGCTACTTCAGACATACAATGAGAAAAAATAACTGATAATACAAGAAATTTTATTTTGTTCTTATGAGTATGTTTGGCAATTGGCATAAAATTATCCTGTCTAGAATCCAAGTCCCTGGGACAGTTGCAAGGGACTGTGCTTTTATCAGTCAAGAAAGTGGTGGACCACTTTGGGAGAAAGAGATAAAATCCTTTTGTACTAGTTTAAAATATGACATAGCTGGACTTGGCTTTTCCTGTCCTTAAAGAATTGAGAGCTTTTCCAAGAATATTCTGAGTTATATAGCAGCTTGCAGGAAATAGAGGCATCAAAAGAAAAGGAGGAACAAAAGTCTGGTGGTCACAGGGTTTGGGTTTTGAAATTCGAAGGGAGTGCTGTCTTGGTTAGGCTTAATCCTGCCCTTAATGCAGCTGTACTGGGTATTAGTAGATGAGTAAAGATGATTAGTGCATTATATGTTCATAATAATAATTTTAATAAATAATTAGAATAATATTAAATGTATACTTTGTTGTTTTTACAAACGAAAATATATTAAGAAAATGTACAGTGTGTTTTACAGTGTTTCAGTTATATCTCCTTTATTTGTGCTTGGCATAAAATATAAATACCTTTCTCATGTGAGTGACCTGGAAGGAAGCAAATGGTGCTGCTCTCTGCTAAAATAATCAAGTGAATCTTCTGTTACTGTTCAGGTGGACCCTGAGGTTTTTGCTGCACTACCTGCTGAGTTGCAAGCAGAGCTGAAAGATGCATATGATCAAAGGCAGAAGCAATCAGAGCAGCAGCCTGCTAACACTTTAGGTGAGAATGTGGAGTTGTGCAGCAGTCATCTGGTACAGGAGTTGTTTGCTCTCCAAACAGCTATGCAACCCTAAGTAACAAACGGGAAAATGTACCCAAAGCTTCTCTGAAGATGCTGTGTTCAATTGAATTGCTGTATTTATTTTTGACAGGCTGTCAGTTACAACCAGCTGTGGTTTCAGTGTGCAAACAGGTGCCCAGCTTTACTCAGATGGGTAATTAATTCAGTTCATGGGGACTGAGGCACTAAACTTACCCATATCCATATGTTTGCCTAATGGAACCCAAACTTGATGTGTCTTGTGATTTAAAGTATTGCACCTTCTTAAGTTCTGTTCAGGGAGCATTCTCATGAGTCCCTGAACCCCATAGCACTGGCAGGGCTTTGGGGCAGCTAGAGAAAGACACACTGCATCTCATGTATGTCTCATAGCTGGATTTACTCTGAGCTGATCATCCAGGTCTCCTTTTTGTAATCAGTAGAAGAAATAAGACTAATTCCCTGTGAACATGCTTTGTCATAAAAATAGGTTGTAAATGTTATTGGCTTGATTGCCAGTTAAACACTGCATTGTAATTATAATCACACCCTGATTTCATAGGCAGTGGACTAATGCAGATATGTTAGAATGATGGAATGACAGCAATTTCCTTCATAAACGGTGATAAAAGCATTGTGGGGGCTTTACACTGCTGGCTTTGCTGATAGCACTGGTGGGACAGTGCTCTGACTGAGGTGAGGCAATTTGTCCAGTAGATTGAGATTTCATCACCTGCTTATGTTCAAGTACTGAAATGCTCACATGAAAAAGCTTATGAATAGCTGAGTGTCCTCTGCATGCACTGAAAGTCTAACAGTGCTTTTCAAATACTTAAAAACTTGCCAGGATCTGGAATGGTGTGTGGGCTAAAGTTGCTTTATCTAGGCTGTGTTCTCTCAGGTGATCATTAGATTTTTGTGGGATACAGATACAGAGTCCCCCTTTTAATGGAAAAGTATTAAATTTTGAATGTATCGACCACTGACTATTCCTGTGTTTTTCAGGTTCAAAAAATCCTTTTCCACACCTGAAGCGTACAACTGTGAAAAATAAGAAAAAAATACGGAAAAAAAATCCAGGCAGTCCTGTAAAAAAGATTCAGAGTCCTTTGAAAAACAGACTTCTTGGTAGTCCTGCAAAAAACATGCCAGCCACATCTGGAAGCCCACAGAAGCTAATAGATGGCTTCTTGAAACAAGAAGGAGCAGCTGCTCAGGTACTTTTAACAGGAACAGCTTTAGGTAGAGCTGTGTCTGCTTCTTTAGACTGAGTTCATGTTGCTGTTTTTCTTTACTGGATTCTTCATGACACTTATCTCCGTGTGTGTGTGTGGTGTTCCCATATCTGCCAGCCTGAGCATTTTCCACTTCTGTGTTTGGAGCAGGCAGAAGCAGTTCCATCCACTTCGGATTGTTCAGGCCCGGCCGCGGAGCAGCCGCAGCAGCAGCCGGGCTCCTTCAGGCCGCAGGCCCCAAACCTCGCCGGGGCTGTGGAATTCAACGATGTGAAGATGCTGTTGAAAGAGTGGATCACAACCATCTCAGGTGGGGGATGTCACACTGGGGTGGTCTTGCCGTGCATCACAAAGAAAACCGCTTTGAGTAGGCTTTTTGTACTTCCTTTCTCCTTCACTCTTCCGTTTTTCACAGTAAATTTTTCACACTACTCTTGAAGTCTTACTGCCTTGGCAGTCTTGGAAGAATTTGATTCTTTCTACCAGTTTACTCTGTGGCTTTGCCAGCTCCTGTGTCTTGCTTAACATCGTGAAAATTAATGTGCTCCCTCTTCAAACCATGTGTCTGGCCACTGTCCTATGCCTTGATATTACTTGTGTCTGAGGTTTTCTGTATTTTTCCAGCATGTTGCAACCACTAAGATGAAAGCTCTTGAAAGGGAATTAATTTTCTTCTGTGAGGATCTCATCTTAGAGACAAAGGAGTGTAGGGTTTGGGTTTTTGTCAGAATAAATGCTGGAAAAAATCCTAGATAAAAAAACCGAAAACTGTGCAACTGTGACACTCTTGCTAAATTGTGATTTGAATTAGGTCAAACAAATAGCAACTCCTTTAAACCTTGGGAAATTTGACTTTCCTGCTCTGGACATTATTATTTTCCTAAGGGTTTCAAAACAGCCATTGAATTCTAAATCCCAGTCTCTTTTCCCTGTGGTTACTGCTAGCTTTGCTGTCAGTTGTTCTTACTGGAAAAAAATGAGAGATCTACAAGGCAGGTATTTCAGGACCCTGCAGTCCTGTTATGTGCACAGCTTCTGATGTCAGAAGATGTGTGAGAATACAGAAATTTTCAGGTTGGCCCCTGATATGCTGACACTGCAGAATTTCTTTCTATTGTATTCCCATTATTCTGTGATTATATTTTAAATACACTTAGAGAAAAGATGTCATTTTAATTTTTTTTTATTACAGATCCTATGGAAGAAGACATTCTACAGGTTGTGAAATATTGTACTGATCTAATAGAAGAAAAAGACTTGGAAAAGTTAGATCTGGTTGTTAAGTACATGAAAAGGTAACTTAATTGCTAGTATTTGTGAACTTTAGAATATTTTTATCAGAATTTATACACTAGATGCTGCATCATGAGCCCATTAGACATTCCATTGATGAGCGTTTTTAAGCTTAAAAACTGAGGTTAAGGGAAGGAGTTGGAGTGTTAAAATAGATAATTTGTGAACTATTAAGAGTTAGTAATATTTAGTAGTCTGTCATAGAATCACAGAATTGTTTGGGTTGAAAGATGACCCGGGCCCAGCTCCTCTTCCACTAGAGCAGGTTGCTCAGAGCTCCAGCCTCCCTGACCTTGAACACTTCCTCCAGGGGTGGAGAATCCACAGCTTGTCTGGGCAACAATTTCTGGACGAAGACTGTAGTTTTCATCAGCATTGTCCTTTTTCTTGATTTTTTCATGGCATCTTTGACCTGATTTCATTTTCTTGCTGTATCCAGATGCCATCTCACCTCTAGCCTTTAAATTAATTCCTGTTATTTTGTTATTGTGCTCCTATTACTGTTCCCATGAGTTTGAGTTTTTAATCCGTTTATGACTTGCTTACTAACTAAAACTTAACCATGGGGCTCAGCTGTCTAGGTTTTAGATCTGCAAAATACATTTCACAAAATTAATCAACACCAAAAGTACTACAGAAGTGTAGGAAGTTCACTGGGTTTTTGTATTATGGGATATCTTTAGGCCTGAGAAAATGCAAAATCCACAATGCAGTGAACTGTTTTATTAAATCTGTATAGTAAATTTCTTATAAAACTCTTCAGAATTGTTAGAATGTGCCATTCCTGGTCCCTGTGTGTTGGGTCTGCACTGATGGCAGTGTGTCTCTCCAGAGGGTTCACACTTACCCGCGTGATACTGATGTATCCTACTGAGAGTAGGAGCCCTCTGCTCTCCTGCAGTACAGGGATCTAGAAGGGAGACTGAAAATGCAGAGCTGCTGTGTCTTCCCTGGGCAGTTCCTTCATTTGCTTCTGGTAGCTGCTGATCATAAGAGTAACATCATAGGGGGAATTCATTGTTCTCTGTGGATTTGGTTTTAGCAATAAATATAAAAAATAAAAAATGAATATGTAAAAAATAATATAGCGATAAATAAAATTTAAAACCCTATTATTTAAATGTGTCAGTTGCACTTGGCATTTGTTGGACATAGAGAAATAGCATCTCTTTCTTGGGATGAGGAAGGAAAGAGCAGGATTCAGAAGCTTGCCATTTCTGGTCTTCAGCATGCAGCTGATGGGAAGTCACACACCATTAATTCACAGGCTCACACCACTGCCAGATGCCAGCATTCACAAGTGCTGTGACACTGCTCACACCAGGAATTCATGCCATTAAGCAAGGCTTGTGTGTTTATGTAGAGAGGGAGGGCTTTACCTGGTCTGAATGAAAATTCCATTTGTGGGGAACTGTTGTGATCTTGTTTTCCAGTGTGAAGACCAAAAGTGATTGTAAAAAGGCCTGGTTCTGTAGGTAATTTTCAGCCTCTTCTTCCTTTTCCCCCTCCAGGTTAATGCAGTCATCTGTGGAATCAGTTTGGAACATGGCGTTTGACTTCATTCTTGACAATGTTCAGGTAGTTTTACAACAAACTTACGGAAGCACATTAAAAGTTATCTGAACTTGTAGTAAAGAGCTTGATGAGAGCCTGGAGCTCTCTGCTAGCTGTGCCATAAGTGCTTGTGAGGTATTTGCAAAGTGCATGATAGTAATGCCCTGAGTTTTTATAATTTCAAATTTCTTTTTAAACAACAAAGTGTTTTGTACATTTCTTTTCAGAAAGTGCCAAATTTGTCAGTATTGCATGTAAATAATTGTGTTAAAATTCTTTTATTGTAGTATAGAATCTATTTACAAAATGTTTGTTTATAAAGTTTTATGGATTTTTACAGTGAAGTGTTTACAGTTGTTTAATAAAGAACTGTATGTATATTTTTGTACTGATTCTATTTTGTGATGCTTCAGTTTGAATATAGTGAACCCCTTTTGTTAAAGCTGTAGCTTTGATTCATTTCACAGTTTTACAGTGGCACTGCCACAACACGTGGAGGAGGCTGCTGTACAGGCACCTGGCCACCTTTTGTTTCTTCTCTGCTAACTTTATTACAGATTTGAAGCTGAGGGAAGAACCTTAGTTCATTTTCAGTTTTGTCCCTCAAAGATTCAAGCCAGGGTGGCCCAGCCACTCCTGAAGCACACAAGATGTCAGCTGCAGCCTGGCTGCTGTCTGACCTTGGGTGCCCCACAGCCTCTCCCGTGCTTCTGGAGGAAGACAAGTCACCCCAAAGCAGCACCATAAAGGAGGGGGAGCAGCCAGCACGGAGCGTTGGCCAGGCCTGCACCCATCCTGTGCATTGCTCCTCTCAAGACAGAGAAGGAGTAAAACCTCGCTGTTCTCCCCAGCCTGTGGTGTGCCTTTCCTTTGTGCAGCATGACAAAACAGGCTCTAGGGAGTAGCAGAGACAAAATAAACCATCCCATGGCTTGGGGGTGTGCTTTCCTCCCTGCAGTTCATGTTTTGGGCAAGTCTGCTTTTTGCAGGTGTGCACCAGCCTCGCACAGTTGTACTTGACCCACTACGTTCAGCAGCACTGTTCAGGGACCTGGAGAGAATGAAGAAGTTGGTAAGAAAAATCTGTTTTGAAGAAATGATGGGGGGAGGTGAAAATATCCCACGTGATGCTGGGCACAGAATTGAGAGCAGGAATGCAAGCTGGAGCTAACCCTGGAACAGTATTTGCACCACTAGCTTAAATGGACCTAGCACAGGGCAGGAGCTGCTGCACTGAGAGCAGCTGCAGCTTCCGGTACAGCTGGGGCAGAGAAAGCTGTGGTCACATCCACAGCAGTGCAGCAGGATTTTTGCTTCATCTTGTGACCTTGGCTTCTTCCTACAGCCCCTGGGAGAGGCATTGACCTCTGCAGCCAGGTGCTGGATGAGGGAAGGGCAGGAAATGTCACTTCCCTTGACTTCAGTAAGGCTTTTTGATAAACCTCCTGTACTATCCTCAGGGACAGGCCCGTGATTTACCAGCTGGAGAGAGAAAAGCTCTGGAGAGAGAAAGCTGTGTGTGGGCAGGGCACTCAGTGGTACAAAGTCCTGTTAGGGGCCAGGCCCGAGTGTACCCAGAGCCAGTACCAGGTCCAGTACTATCCATCACCTCTGTACAGGAGCTGGGCGGTGCAGCCTCAGCACAGGGTGGGCTGAGAGGTGGGGGTGCTGCTTGCAGGGACCCAGCAGGTGCTGGTGTGAAGTTCAGCGCAAAGAGGTGCCCGGTTCTGCTCCCGCTAAAGCCTGGGGCTTGCTTGGCACAGCACAGGCAGCTACCAGCCTGCACGAGGAAGGTCCCCAGCATCAGGGCAGGAGCTGTTCCCTGTGCTCAGCACTGGTGAGAGGCACCTGCAGTGCTGAACCCAGTGCTGGGCCCCACGGGATGAGAGACACAGAGCAGCTCTCAAACACAGGCCCCCATGGAGGCAAGGCCGTGGAGCTTCTCCCTCAGCACAAGGAGGGCTGGGACAGCGGGGCCCTTGAGAAGGCTGGGGAGCCTGAGCCATGTGAATGAACACCTGCCAGTGCTCCCTCACTTGCATCCAGTCATTGATGTGTGTCTAGAGAGGACATGGAAGCAAGATCTCTTCAAGTTTCCATCAGGTTCTGGCTTGAGTCTCTTGGAGCCCCTGCAGTTCCTGCTTTTGAAGCTGCCTGTTGTTGCTCTTCGCCTTGGTTTAGAAAAACCAGCACACAGACTGCTCGCATCAAGGCAGGTATTGCTGGAACTCAAGCAGATATTTTACCAGTCAGGTTTCAGGTACAGCTCTGGTTTTGGAAGTGGGCTCAGACCAGATGTAAAATTAGCATCTTAAAAGGACTAAGCATTAATTAACTGTCACACTATTTTAAGTTCCACAACAGGAGCCTGCCAAAGGATCCTATCTATGTCCCAGAGCTTTTACCTATGGGAAGAACACTCTTAAGCATTTGAGAAAACAAAGACGAGTATCTTGACCACACTCTTTTGACATCTGTGTTCTTAAGAACTTTTTATTAGTGTAGTTGTCATGATTGCATAGTTTGCAAAAGAAAATTTTAACAATTAAATGCAGTCTTCTCCCTCTGATCATTCTGTTCACCCATTGATGGGAAGTTGCACCATACACCAACCATAATGAAAAGGTCCTTTTCAATGGCAAGTTTAAAGTCTAACCAAAAAAAAAACAAAGTTAAATTTCATTTGCAATGGGAGGTGAGTTATTAAATGTTCCTTTGTGATGGAGTCCACATAGTCTCAATAGTAACATTCAGATTTTTCCAACAAAAAAAGTAATCCAAGTGACAGAAGCAATCCGATCAAACTGCGTGTTGCATGTTAAACTCTTGTAAGTATCTTAAATGCTAAAAATCACAGCTGCATAAACAATCCTCAATCTTGTTTCAGCTTGTGCTTTTGGAGAGTGTTTTGCTCCTGTCAGCATGAGCTGTGAGTTACCCAGAGCCAGCCTCAGTACGAGTACATCGAGCTGTCATCCCAGGCAGGGAGGCAGAGGGGAAGGGAGTAGGAAAATGCTGGGATTACAGGCTGGCTCCTGGCCATCACAGACATCCACACCGGAGCTGCCTCGGTCCCACGCTGTCAGGTGGCTCCACAGCTGTGACGCAGCAGCCAAAGTCACAGCTCCAGGGCCAGCAGCTGTTTGCAGCCTGAGCAGCAGCTGGGGAAGAGATGCCAGCTCTGACTCCTCCGGGAGTTGTGCCTGCTAAACCTGGCCTGCCCCTCCAGTACCTTGGGACACAGGAAGTGCATTCAGATGAAACGCCTTCGCTGGAACAGCCTCCACCCTTTGGCCAAGCTGAGGGAGGCAAGAGGGCCCCTGCTCGGCCTTTCCACATCTGCCACAGCCCATGAAGTGAAACTTTGATTACTGAAGCAAACTGTAAAAAACAAATGGGCTGCTATGTCCATCTCATTTATTTGTGGCTCTGCATTATAATGATTACAGGTTGACTTCCATGAACTGTACAAGCAGTAAAAGGTGGGCAGCTATGCTTTACAACATCGTTTCACACAAAGCAAATACAGAGATATCCAATTGCCTAATTTTCTATTTAAAAAAATCTCTATAGGCACAAAGCAGAAGAATGTTGGAAAAGAAAGTCAAGGAAAGAGGTATGCATAAATAAAGAAGTATTTCTTACATCAAAAATGTCCCGAGAATCACAAAGTCTGCAGAAGCTCGGTTAATCAAATACTGCAGTACTGCTCTCATCAGTATAAAAGTGAAAGAGCTTTAGTTCTGTAATAAAAATTCAATTTATTTTATTTTGGAGAGAAGAAGGAAAAAAGGGTGGAAGGAAGGTGTAAGAGAGGGAAGGGCAAACTTTAAAACAGCAGCCAGTATTAGGAGGGGTAGTAGGAGAGGTGAACAGGCACATTGGAACCATGGGAACATGTAAATTGACCACTGTCAAACCAGTGTAAATTTCTTGGTTTCTCATGGAAAACATTTTATCCACATATTTTCCTCCCAAACATATATCCCAACACTGTCTTCAATACAGGACTTTGTTGGTAACTTTTTTAGAACAGGAAGAGTGCATTTATTCCTGCCTCCCCATTGCTGCAAAAGTGATCTAGATGATTTCAAACACTTTCTTCAGTTCTACTATAAGCTGCCAGTCAGACTTCTGCATCTCATCCCTGAACCAATCCTTGAGAGCATCGATGGACTGGCGGCTGATCTGTAATAAACGAGACAAACCCGTCACAAACACAGGAACTGAAGGCAGCTCTCAGCACACTGGAAACTGATTCTGAACAAAGGGCAGTCTGCACTCCAGGTGAACTCATTCTAAGCCCCTTTTTGCTACTGATCAGCTGAATGACCCATCCTATTTGTTTCCCTTCATTTCTCTTCACACCATGTCCCTTACCTGGTCTAGAGGGGCTGCAGCTGGACAGACCATCCCACACCTTATGCAGCAAGGCAAAAACTGGGGGGGTCTCCTGCTTCCACCAGGGCCTACAGGACCAGCACTAGGGACCCCGTCCCTATCCAGGCCCTACTCAGCCTTCATTTGTGGGCACACACCCTGGCATGTGTGTGGCAGGAGCTGTCCTGTAACATGGTGACTAAAGCAGCTGGGAAGGCAGAGAGCTGTGGCTTTACTTCCAACAGCAAAAGATGGAGCAAGGGATCATCTCCTCATTCAAGCCTGGTGCCCCAGAGTCCGAGCAAGTGGAGGACTGATATTATTGTGCAATTTCAAGCACAGGCTGTGCTGCCCTGAGGGACTGCTGAGCTCTGTGTACAGTTGGCAAGTAGTGAGGGTGGCATTTTGTCCTCTCAGGTGCTCTGAGCTACAAGGTCTTTGCAGGCACAGCACCTCCTTCCTTTGGGCTTCTGCAGGGGCACCACTACAGACCTCAAACCACGGATCCAGAGACCTCAGCTGCACGATGCCACACACACACCCCCTCCCAGGTGAATGTCAGTCTGTGATAAAGCTCCTCCTCTGGTTTGTGAGGCTTCAGGGTACATTTCCACTTCGAGCAAGCTGCCACTCTGGCCCAAGCCCTCTCCACAAATGCAGATTGCTCTTACCTTGCTGACGAGGATATCTGTTGCTTCAAAATGTCGTCCATACATTTTAGGTGATTCGCCAGGAATAGGTTCTATTTTAACACACACTTCTTGGCCTTTCTTTGCAACATCCACTGGTTTGTGGTTTATTTCAATACTTGTAACTATTCCAATTTCAACAAACTGCAATAAAATGAAGCAGCTGTAACACATCCACCAAATCTCTGTGCACACCCCCTTCTCTAACTGCTCCTGTTTGCAGGCACAGATCTGCTGCAGGAAGTGCAGCACTGGCAGAGCTGCTGCGACAGCACAGGGACGGCAAGTGTTCCATCCTGGAAAGGGCAGGGACACCAACCTCCCACAGCTCACCTGGGATACCAACTGCTTATCCCTTAACATGGCAAGAGTTGGTTCTCCCCTTTTTTAGCTACCAGGTAGGAGAGTCTTGCCCATTACTCGGTAGCACAGAACTTGCAGGTGCCCTCCAGCCACAGCTCCTGTGCCCCTCTCCAGGGCTCAACTCTTCTGGCTGAGAGCGGGGAGATATTTCAGCACCAGAAGAAAGACCTGATCTGCAAGTCTGATGCCCATCTCCTACCAGCAATGTGTGCACTGAGGAAAGGCATGCAGGCACTCCATGGTGCATCATCCCAGGAGCTACCAGCTGGATCAAACATGCAGGGAAAGAAACCCTTACTCACATTTTTGCTGGGTACACACATGGGAGTCCCCTGCTTCACCTGGCCCGCCTCCACCACCACACCCATCACTATTGGGTCACGAGAGTTGAAAATGAACTGAGGGAGTATTTTCAACTTGCATGGGAACACTGCTATATGCCTGGAAGATGACAAGAAAAGGCACTTTGAAAGATACACTGCAACAGTGGATGTAACAGTAACAGTTCTGCCTTGTCCCACATTTCTTGAGCATTCATTCAAGGAGTGTTATTTGGAGAAAAATCAAGCAGGAAAAAACTCCTCTTTTCCAATCTTGCTAATTCTAGTCCATACCTGATCTTCGAGAACTACAAGGAGCAATAACCATGTATGCCCGGCCTGGATTTTAATTTTACAGGCTTGAGTGCTCAGCTTAGGCCAAGACCAAAGGAGTAACAATTTTACAGTGTAATTACAGCCTCACAAGAACACAGGAATAGAAATACTGCTGCCTGAACTCCAGAATTTCAAGATTCTTTTTTTTTTTGCCAAGTGAACAAATACATTTAAAAGCTGAGCTAAATAAGTTGGGATCAATAAGAAATAAAATACATTTTCATTTATTTTGACTGTCCTTATTCTACTGAAGACCACCCAATGACACGTGATTCCAAAAATAAATTCTGGGTCCCTATAAATCCTTAAATGATTACATATTCATGTTACTGCAGTCTGAATTAAGCCTTCTGCACTGGAATCACATGCATATGAAACAATAGAATCTAAATCCTTTTAGTTTTGTTTTTTTAACTCTGCAAGACTAACCCATCTGTCACAATATAGGAAGAGAAGCCAAGTATAGAAAGCAAACCTTAATAAAAACACTCCATGATTACACAACAGTTCTAGCTGAATCTTGCATCTGCTACACAGCTTTCACAGCTCGCACCCTACTAGGCCTAGTCCAGATCTAAACAATTAGACCAGAGCACTGAATTCTTGGAAACTATCAATTTATTGTCCTACTATCTTCCTCCTCTCCCCCCTTCCATCAGAACTACATGCTAAGTAATAAGGACACGAGCAGTTAAATACAGCTTCGTTTATACTAAAATAAGAGAGACACTTATTTGAGAAGCATCCAAAATAGGATTGCTCATACTTACTTGAATTCCTCCTGTTTCTGTTTTTTGTAGTCTTGTCTGTATTTTGTGAAGGCATCAAAGAGGTGATAGATGATTTCAGCGCTGAAGATGCGAACTCCCAAGCTGTCAGCCATCTCCTGAGCGTCGCGTTCAATCCTCACGTCGAACGCCAGGATGACGGCGAACCTGCAGGGAGCAGCGAGCCCGACAGTGCACCAGGCCCAGCCCACAGCACAGCCACCAGAGCAGGACTGCCTGCACACACTGCACCTCTATCTGCACAGTGCACAGAGCTACTTACTGTGGGTCGTGCTCCAGCATCACTGATGCCTTCATAACATCTTTTTTATGGACAGGACCTATATTAATTCCTGAATACTGTTGAAGAAAGCCACAAAAATCAAGTCACTAATCTTTTTGAGTCCAAAGGAAACATTTACTGACTAAACAAAGAATCAGTGGCATCAGATAAAGCACAGTAGTACTTACTGGCACTTCTGATGTTTTAAGAAATTCAAGTAATGCCTCTAAAGAACCTAAGGTAGAAGCCTGGACATAAACGCCTTTCTCTTCTAATTTGATTGCATTCAGTGTTTGCTTCAGTTCATGTATTAGTTCATCCTTTGGAAAAAAAAAAAAAAAAACAGGAGAGAAAAAAAAGCAAGTTTTAGTTCTCTTGCTATTTATGCCTCAGGGTACAAAGCCTTCCTGCTCATGAGCTGCTGAAAACATGTGACAGCCATGGTGATAAGGTCCCAAGTGAAAGAGCTGCAATGGAAATCATACACAGCCTATGGGATACCCACTTTTTTTGGCATTAGAAAAGCCTGAGCTGAACTAGACCTGAGGATTTTGCAGGAAGATGATCATATAAAACTGAGCAATGCCTGGTAACACTGCTCTAAACACCACTTTCCCCAGCAGTGCAGGTTTCTGCTGGCAAGGCAGAGCAAACTCACGGCCCATAACTGTGTGGCAATGCCTTGGGCTGCCTGAGGATCAGTGACAAAAGCTGGCACCTAAAACCACGAGCTGGAACAGATCCTGAACACTCTTTAGGCCTGGGTACAACACAAAATGCAAGAGCAGCAAAGCCAAATTTGTTGCTTTTAGAAAAGTCAAAAAAAACCAGTTTTTCAGAGCCTCTGCCTTCCAATCTCAAATACTTAAGTCTCTTCCTTTGGCAGATGAATGGGTTTTGCCATTGACTTTTAGGCACTGTGTATCTACTACCAGTAGAACCCTTTCAGTAAATACTCGTATGTACCCAGCAACAAGGTCTGTGCTTGGACATCCCAAAAGTTTAACCTCCCTTCAAAGGCACAAATAAGTAGACAGAAGACTAAAGGAAGACTATGATTAAAAGTAAATTAGCAAAGTGTGAGTTTCCCTTCTAAACTGACTTCCTGGAGAGTTTGCAAACTCCCCTAGTAGATATGTACCCAATATAATTTGATTTAAATATATCCACAAATCACTACAAATACCAAATCAGTAATTAACAGAGCCAAACTATGCTACAATACTTGTTTCCAAAACATATTCTAGCAGCAGAGACACCCTAGCAAACCATCAGGGAAAAAAACTTAACGGTCAAGATACTAAAAACATCACACCACCAAAGCCTCACATGGGCACAAGGCTAAAATATGTTACTGGAACAGTTTTTAAAACCAAAAAACCCAGTTATTTGCAAACTGAGCTCTCAACATTGGAGTTCCATCAGCAGAGAACTCAAGTCACCCTCAGTGTGTTGTACTTTGACATCAGCCGCCTCACCTTGAGGACTGGGACTTCATCCTCTTTATGAGCCACGAGCAACGGCAAACCAGCCAAGGTTTTTTCCAAATCTTTCCCAAGAATCTTCACACCTTGAGCAGCAACAACCTCTTTGTGCTTTTCATATTGGTTCTGTAAAAGAGAATACACACAGTAGCAAAGAGTTCTGTGCTGGTGCACAGCAACACAACACAGTGCTGAGCGGCTGAAGAACAGGGCAGGGAGCAGTGAAGTGCAGCAGCTCCCAACTTTCACCAGTGATTGTCTCTGCTTTGTCTTTGCACGTTTCAGTCCTCCTGCTCCTGTCCCTTCAGACACTCCCTGCACCCCTCCTGAGGTGGGCAGGGCACAGGGAAATCTTCAAAAAGCAGAGAAGGGGGCCAAAAAGGAACATACACTAGAAAAGAGTCAGCAGCAATGGGCAGCTATTCACTAACAAAACCCCACAAATTCAGCCCCATAGGCAAGTGATGGGAAGATGCCAAGAGCTTAACAAAAACACTAAAGCTCAGCTGACACACAGCCCAAGCCTCTGTGCAGGAAGGGCTGTCTCACTCTCCCACTGAAGGCCATCCAGCCTTCTCATGTGTATAATTCCATGTTCCATTCTCCAGGTTCTCTCCCCATCCAGGGGAACCTCAAAGACTCACAACACAGGGCATGGCTCTAAGATATAACAAGAACACTTACTTCTCAAGATCTTTAAATTGATGTTGGAAGAATTTTCTGGTTTGTTTCTTAATTTATTTTATTTAGATGTCCCATCCTTTTCTTAAAACTGTAAGGCAGCTTCCTTCCTCAATAAGCTTTGCTCCTGCAAACCTCTATCCTTTAGCCCTCCACCCCAAAAATATGGGTCTTATTTCAAGCATGACAATTCCACATGAACAAGCTGAATCAAAATGCATCCTCACTGCCTGCCTCAAAAAGCCCAACAGCTACCCTAGGTCCACTTCCCCAGCTCAAGGTTCCTAAACCTGAAAGACCTGTCCCATTACATTCACCTAGGTTATCTATATGGTTTTTCCTTGCCTAAAAAAAAAAAAAAAAGTCTGTGCAGACATTTATTCCTTCCCTTTTAAACAGGAAACATCAAGCAGCTCTTTTCATCATCTTTGAATTGCATGCATTAATCTTAATATATGTATTAATTTATGTACAGCCTTTTGATTCTGTGTCTCCTCCTCATCTCATGGAAAGCCATGCAGGAAGGATCTCAAATTCAGGGGCCGTCCTCAGGCTACTCCTAGAGCAGCAAAAACCTACAACAACTCTTGAAAATGCAAAGAGGCTGCAGATTCAGCCAAAGTCCTGGTCACACTGGTCCTGCCACTCCCCAGCCAGCCCTAGAAAGTCAGGTGTTGACTTTCCTCAAATGTAAGTGTATATGATTTTTGTTACTAAGAACCACTTCTACTAATATTATAACTTTAACTCAGAGGCCACTGTACCAGTACACTCCAGTTTCCATTTAAGATGGGTATCTCCCTCTCACATGTAGCCACACACTTGAATTCCTTATTAAAGCACACACATCCTAATCCTCACTGCAAGATCATCCTTGATCATTCTCTTTGCCACTGCTGTGACAACACACACCCCAACAGGAACATACAAGTACATTTTCCCAAAAGACACCAGGTGTCTCCTGCATTCCCCTTGAAGCCCCCTTTAGATACCATTAATAGAGCCACATTCTACTACATTCTCTTTTTATAAAGCTTGATTTATTTTTTTCCTGGTTCTAAATGTCAGTACAGAAACCAGCTGCCATACCTTAACTCGTAGCTCCTTCATAGGAGGAGGCAGCAGCAGCCCTCTAATCTGAGTGACAATGGGACCTTCTACCCCAGGAACAATGATGGTGTCTCCTTCTCTCAGACGTCCATTAATCAGAATAACATCTATGGTAGTGCCCATGCCTGGCAGTGCTTTAACCTGAATGAAAGGGGAAAAAAGTTACTTCCTCTTTAAGCACTTCAAACACACATTTTTTACCAGAAGGAAGGGTGCAGGGAAGGGAGAAATTTCTGTATGAATTTCAAGAAAGAGTTGCTGTATTACCTCCATGACCTGAGCTCTCAATTCCTGACACTCAGCCAGTCTCTTGGTCAGCATGGTTTGTGTGAGCTCAACGAGCAGAGCTATCAGACTGCCCATGCCATCCCCTGTGTGAGCAGAGGTAGGTACAAGAGAGACAAAAGTGCGGGGATCCTTATTCTCATAAAACAAGGCAGCGTTCAAGCCCTGGAATCAGGATTAACAGTTACATGGGGAAAAGCACATACACACATCAGTATTGACAGAAACATTCAACCCCAGTCAAATACCACCGCATTTTTTAAATCCAAGTTTAAAAAGCCAACACTGTTACTGCCAGCATGCTATGGAACATGAAGCCTCAGTCCACACTTGGAAGCAGTGTGGGATAATTCTACAAAGCTAATTACCCCATCTAGCTTCTAGACAGCATTGTATGTCACCAACAGAGAAGTTCCCAGAACTGCTGTGATTCATACCCTACCAGCATCCAAGAAAAAAAGAGACAGATGGGATTCTCTCAGGCTATTCCCAAAGAGAAAGAGAACAGTGACAGAAAACTTCATCTGCTATTCGTGACTCCACTGACTATGCACAGCAATTAGCTATTTTTCTCCCCACCAACAATAAGGAGGGAAAAGTTAAAATGATGCAAAATGTAAAAACAGCTAAGTTTGGTTTATGAGAGATTAACACCAATGTGTCAGAAGAGATGGAGCAGTTTTCTTGCTATTCCAAGTTATTTTGAGGGAAGGGGAAAAAACAAAACAACACAAAAAACCACCCATAACCCAAAACAAGCCACACCACTCACCCACCCCCCTTTACTACCATTTTCAAGCAAAGAACCTTGAATATTCCAACCTACCTGTTTTGCAAATTCCACTATGATAGCTTTTGCACGTTCTTCAAATTCATCTTTTGTATTTTTTTTCTGCTTCTTTAAGGTGACAGCTACATCTGTATCTGGACTTTTTTTCCAGTCATATAACCTATCAATCTTGAAAATACAGCAGTATGTCATCTTATGCAGCTTACTAAAGGGCATCTTTATGCTTATGCCACATCATCAGTGATAAATACTTTATCAGCTAACTTAGCGAGCCATCTATCTGCTCCAGTAATCAAATTAAAGTGTACTTATTTCCTTTAACAGCTATATTTAGCTCTGTTTATGTCAGGCACTATTACAGGACACAAATAATAGTTCAGATATTAAATATTCAAGCTATTGTATTCTTTTTCATATAAAAAAGTTTATATGCATAAATTACACCAAGGTTAAAACAAAACATTCAGAAGAGACCTATTTATAGATTCACATACACACAAAAAAACCCCAAACCATGGAGGTGTTTGTGGTTTTTCCTAAAAAGAGACAATTCTAGTTTTACAAAAAACTTTTAAAATTTACTGGTAAATAAGGACTCTTTCCCATGTTTGCTTCAGAGGAGGGCCCAGAGTGGGGTTGTTCAAAAGACAACTGTATTTTAGAAACACTTCACCAAGATAGCTGCCAAAGCAGGACAGACTTAGCCCAAAAATCTATTTGCTGTACAAATCAAAACTACATCTTAAGAAAATGGAATATAACCTGGTCAAGTAATAAAACTATAATTAAAATGCAAGAGCTCTTAACTATTTAATTTCAGGCTCACTGTAGGCCTTTGATGGCAATGAATGACAGTCAGGTCTTCAGGACCTCTCCATCCAAGAGGCTGTCTGCATTCTTTCAAAAAGTAGCTGCTTTTGGCAATGGGATAATGGCCCTCTCAGTGCCAATCATCTTCATTCTTAACATTCCTTTCATTTTTTGAAGTATATTGCAATTTTTACACTGCATGCAAATACTCTCTGGCAGCTCTCTGGCAGCATGTCAGATGGCTTCCAAAGTCATTGGACATAAGTCATTTCCATATATGTGTATATATATAAATATATATATAATATAATTCATTGAATCGTCACAAAAAAGGCAGCATAATTTCTCATGCACATGGTTTCTAAAAGCAGGGCTGAAAATTACTGGCTAATTTTCCATCTAATATTTCAAAACCCCCAACACTTCCCACCAGTGATCAGCATTAATGCTCCATGGCCTGAAGTCAGCTCGTCTTCAAGTCAAACTGACCAGTATCAGCGGCTAAAATAAAGTATGATTCATCAGCATAAAGCTTGTGTTGGAATTTTATCAGAAAATACACACAGATCTATACAAGTAGGCACAAGGGAAAAAAACCCCACATTTGAAGTACAACTCCCAGAAGTGTGAACCATATAGAGAAGTTACATAAGGCAACGAAATTTACCAGTAAGGACTCCAAGAAGAACGGATTGTTCTGCAAAGCTCCTGTAGAGCCTTTGTGGTATACTATCAGAGTGCAGAAATACACTGTTAGAATAAAAATCTATCCTACCTTGTTGAGAGCTACTATAAAGGGGCATTTCTTTGATTTCAACAGGTTTATTGATTCAATTGTCTGTGGTTCCAAACCATGCATGATGTCAACTACAAGTATAGCAATATCACAGAGTGAGCTTCCTCTATTTCTTAGATTGCTGTGACATTAAAAGACAGAAAAAAAAAATCAGTCATTTAGTAACAGAGCCTTTATAAAAACACGAAGTACGTCACACTCACACTGACAAATAAAAAGCTAAAGCTTATCAGTTATTTCCCCTCAAAAACGTAAACCATTCAAATGACACTTTGTAATTTTCATTTCACTAAATACATTAAAGAATGTCTAAGCAAAACTAAGAAACTATTTTTCTCCTGAAAACTTTCATATTATTATGTATTTTTACAATGTAAGCTATGTTCTGATCATTTTCTGAGCAACAATTGAGAGAGTTAAAGTGAAATGCAAGAGTGTAAAATCTGAACAAGATTTTTTTTATATACTGCATAGACACCATCAAGATTTTATACAATACAATGTAAAGCAACTGTCACACCTCCTTGCCAAACAAAACCCGGCTAGACGATGGAGAGCTGTTGGAGGTACCACGCCAAGGTACTGATCCGAACATCACCAAGTGCCCCACAACACAGCATTTCAATGCTTACAAAGGTTTTTACTGAAAAAATGTCACGCCAAAGTCTTATGTTTCTTCTACTTTGAGATTTCACCCAAGATATCACCTCAGCGAGTTCAGTTATGCATGTCATGTTTTACCCTTTAAAGCTGATTTAGTGGCTTGCCTGCTTGCCACTGGTGTTCCTAGAAAGCATTTGGTATCTGCTAAGACTCAGATGACTTGTGTAATCAGTAACTTCCAGTCTTACAAACTCAGTTACCTTAACTGAGACACTATCAATGAGAGACTAGGACAAATTTTATTTTTTCATAGCAGAGTACTTAGGTCATCTGAAATCCTCACCTTTTTCCAGCTAGCTTCCTGTTTCCACCTTTCCTCTTACACTAACTATTTACATGCTTTTTCAGATATTCATGGCTCAATTGGCACGAAGACAGAAAATTAATCAGCTATAAAAGGCCAGCAATTAACCACATATAAAAAGCACCTGCAAATGAAGCAAATCCACTTAATTCCTCTACTTTAAGTTGGTTTTGTTGGACTTTTTTTTTCAAGTGAGAACTAAAACAATGAATTAAGCAAAGACCTCACACTTTGTTAAAAATAATTTCAGATGCTTTTGCCATCAGTTCTGAGAAGTACATCGCAATAAACGTTACCTGAAAGACTCATGTCCTGGAGTGTCGATTATCAGCATGCCTGGAATTTTTATGTTCTCTCTGTCAAACTAACATTTCAAAATATTAGCCATCTTGTAGAGATTACACAAGGAGAAAAAAGAACAAAATAAGAGCTGGCAACATTATTGGCAGTCTACACTTCAAAAATCCAGGTACACATTTTAAGGCCAGCACCCTCTGTAAACCAAATCAGTCAACAGCCATTTCAACATTAAAAAAAATGATGCAGAGCATTGCTCCAGGTATCAACCAGCCACAAGCTAATCTGTAAGACAAAGCAGCCTACAGAAGAAAAAACATTTCAAGGTAGTGAGATATATCATCCTTCTCTTGATGATTTCTCCCCTCCTCTAAGTTTGCATATTTACTAAGTTGAGTAAAATCTTGGAAAAAGCCATTACTACACCAAGGCTTTTCAGCCCGCTACTTCTGCAAGTAAAATAGGACATAGTATCCAAAACAAATTCTACAGAACAGTTACTATTTCTGTAACAAGATAAAATTCATCACCCAGGAACTGGTAAAATTTCAGCACATACAGCAAAGTGTAAGTTTTTAACAGAAAATATACTCAAGAGGTTTCAAGAGTCTCAATTTACAACCAAAATACTGACAAGTAAGCAGTCTGTGTACATATGTGCACTGTCCAGAACAGAGTAAACAGTATTTGCATACTTTTCTGAAGAAACAGCAGTGCATTAACTGACATCAAACGTATGAAAAATGAGACAGCCTTCCCTTTGCTGGCAGAATGATAGGAATTAAAAAACAATTGACCCCAAAATTAGAGAGGGGAAAAGTACATCTGTCCATGTCAGGAAATCTCACAAGGCCTTTATTAGTCTACATTTCATATTTTTCAAGATGCAGTTGCTGAAGTGCTGTAACTTACATTTTTCACCATCTTGGTTTGTTCATTAATAGCTTCAAGAGGAACATTAGTTGCACCAATCTGCTGAGTGATACCACCAGCTTCACCATCCTGCACATTAGTGTGGCGGAGCTAAAGACAAAAAAAGACCAGAAATACTGAAATATGAGAGACTAAAGTTATGTCTGAGCACACTCTAATTCTTTCTGTCTTCAACCAAAAAAAAATTATACATAGAAAGGAGGCACAGCCAGTGCTTTCACACCCCACACCTTACCTTATCTAAAATTTTGGTCTTGCCTGTGTCTACATGCCCCAGGACACAGATAACTGGTGCTCTGAGCTTTTCAGTGTTCATATTTTTGCTGTTTTCAGCTCGTCGTTTCTATGTAAAAGACACGTAAAAATTGGTGAGTATAAACCAAAAACTACAGCTCACCTCTTGACTTGATTACATACACACAAACACAAGAGTTAGCTGTGGGACATACATTTTCAATGCAACTTAGTGTCTGTCATCCCTCTTTTGGTAAATAAAAAATTTTTGACTAACAGTTACATTTTTTTGGTTGGTTCTTGTCACACTCTAGTAGGCTAAGCTTTTATATCCACTAATACTAGCTTTGCTGATGGTGCATTCTGAACAAGCATCTTGGGTGAGGAAACCAAGAACATCAGCAGCCATGAAAGCACTGAACAGTTTAGACGCATCTTTTAAAACTAGAAAATATCTATCTGTAAAGAATAAAAACCTCTTTTTTCAGGAGGGATACAGAGGTGGAGGGGAAAAACACTCAAGTTGCCATCTTTGTGGTCAAGTTACCTAAAAACAAATACTTTATCTTCAGACAAATCCAAGTAATTTTTTTCTTAATTAATACAATTTCTGGACCTGCTTAAATATTAGCCCTGACACAACCACCATTTTGATGTATTTGACAAAATTAACTGAAAATTAATCTGTTTTACAAGACAAGAATCCAAGTGTATCTCAGCACCTCAATTCTCCGTTTAGCTTTGTCATAAGCACGCTCCTCCTTAGTGCGGTCATCGTCAGAGTCATACTCTGAATCAGAGCTGATTTCCTTGCTAGGCTTTTTCTCTGTAGATTGTTTTCCAATATCTTGGGAGTCTGGCTCTCTCTCATCTGATGTCTTTTCATCCTCATCTTCACTGCCTTCACTGTCTTCAGATTCTTCACTCTCTTCTTCCTCTTCCTCCTCTTCATCTTCCTCCTCCTCTTCCTCATCCACTTCATTTTGTTCTTTGACTTCAATATGGACAGGTTTGCTCTCTGTTAAAAAAAAAAATAAATGAAGGAAAAATTCTCTAATAAGTTCACCCTTCTTGGGGAGATAGCACCAAAAAGCAAAAGCAACTACTAGAGAAGAAAGTGGACTGAGAGTATGTTCTACAATAAGTGCTTGTCAAAACAATATTTTCAACTTCCAGTGTAGGGGAAAAAAAAAGTTTCATGTTCAGAGCTGCTGGCATGCATTTCGAATCCAGAAGCAAAGCAAGAAAGCAAGTCTGGGGTGGGGCGAAGAACGATATTATCAGCACATTCATATTTAATGTTATTCGCAAACATTCATTCTTTAAAGTCATGTGCTCTTCATAAAGGAATAATTCACCAACACCTTTTCAATAAAGCCAAAATACTCCAAATCATTACTATATGGATTCTGTACACTATTGATCAGGAAGGCACATTTAAGTAGACATAACAATCAGAACAAATGGTCTCTTTTAAGCCCATAAAAAAAAAAACTCATCTTCAAGTTTTCTTAGATGGTTTAGAGAAGATTAATATTTTTCATACGAATTCTTCAATAAACAAACAAAAAGAATTATCAAGAAGTAATTTTCTTTCTTTGAAAGCTTCCCATTTCTAATCACCTGCAAAATCATAAGAGGCAAGCTGATGATCACTTTAAAACCATGGATTCTCCTCCTTACAGCACTGCTGGCACACTCCCTGCTCTAAGAGATTAGTTACGTTTCCTTGCTACACTCCTAGCCCATCAGCTTAGTAATACACTAAATCTAATTCCCAGGAAGGCTCTTTTTCTGGATCCCATTGGCAGAGCCTTCAAATCCAAGCAGTAAGAAGTGCTATGTCCTCTGCAGGACAGTGGTGCCAGATAAAACAAACACTCAAGAAGGCAAGAGCCCTTAGAACAAAAAAAGCACCAGAGGAACACACCTGTGCTGGAATGAAATCCATTCTGCTGTATGTATCCGTATATCAAGTATTACACTTGAAAGCACAGATGTCAGAAGTACAGGCAAGTAAAAAGTACTTGATGAATAAAGTCTTTAAGCATAAGGAACAATGAAGACCTTATGGAAGCACTAAGTCCAGCAACCAACTCGTGTTCAGGACAGCTCACAGAAATACACTTTTCTCCACCACTGGAAGAAAATATCTGAGATGTTATCCCTGCCCTGTTGCACAGCCCTATGTTCCCCATAAACATTGCTGTTGAGTACAGACAGAATATGGCCCTTGGCATACATGCACAGGAATACAGATGTCCTGGCAATTGTTTCCTTTCTTCCAAACCTGCCTCTCAAAGAAGCCTGTCACAGAATGGTTTGGCTGAATAGGACTTCAAAGACCATGTAGTTACAGCCCCTCTGCCAAGGGCAGGGACACTTTCCACCAGAGCAGGTTGCTCAAAGCCCCATCCAGCCTGGCCTTGAACACTTCCAGGGATAGGGATCCACAGCTTCTCTGGGCAACCTGTTTCAGTGTCTCACCATCCTCACAGTAAAGAGGCTCTTCCTAACATCTCAACTAAACCTACTCTCAGTTGGAATCAATTTCCCCTTGTCCTCTCACTACATGCTCTTGGAAATAGTTTCTCTCCATCTTTCCTGTAGGCTCCCTTTAGGCATTGAAGGGCTGCAATTAGGTCACCCTTTCAAAGCCTTCTCTGTTCCAGGCTGAACAATTCCAATTCTTTCAGCCTCTCCTTGTAGAGGAGAGCTTACTATAATACATGCACACTTAACCTTCACCATTCACCATTTTATTCCCCCACTTCTTTGGAAACTTCTCACAGGAGTACTCCCTATATATTGCTAGATTCACGTAATATAAAAACCTACAGCTTTGAAATGAGCACTAGAGAAATAGAATACCAAGTAAAAGGTTTCCCTAAACTCACAGAGATGGTTTAAGCACATATTAGAGAAGAGAATTTTTACTCCCATAGAAAAGAACTAAAAAATTACAACCCATTTGTTTTAGATGGTAACTGCACATAAGAGTCCTTCCAAAGGGTTGTCTTAAGCAGCATTTGTGTGACTTCTGAAAGCTCTGCTTTTGAGAAGAGGTTCTTATATGTATTAATCATCATACTTACCTCACAATTTATCTAACAGAGCAGAGGAAACATAAGTAAAATATTGTTTTCTATACAAACGGAAAACTTAGCCCAAAGCATCTTAACCAGAAAAAACATACATTTGGTATTTACATGCCCACCTTTCTCTCCATCTTCATCACTAACCATAGCTTCCCAGTCATCCAGACCTGCATCTTCTGCTTCGTCTTCTTCCTCCTTTTCTTCTGAAACTAAGAAACCCAGCACTGAAGTTAAAAAAAGTCAGTCCAGCAACATATAACATATAGATACCCCTTCTTTTGACATACAGACAACTGCAACTTACAAGTTTGCTGTAATTCTATTGAATTATCTCCATGTTTCATAAAAAGAAGATGCGGCATAGTTAAAAAAATAATCTCCAATTCTCTCCACAAAAATCATGTAGTGCTAGTATCTTTGCCTAGGCAAATTTTTGTGAAAGACACAGAAAACCTATTATACTCATCTAGTTCCTGTCTGCATATCATGTCAGTGCCTGCATAATGCCTGCCACACAACCACTATCCTGGCAAGGAGTTGCCCAATTAACAGTCACCATGTGTAACAAAGTGGCAGAGAAACAAGAATACAAGTTACATGAGGATTTTAACTATTGGGAATATACAAATTGTCTATAAAAAGGATACCAGGTGCCTTAACACAATTATACCATGGATTCCAGAAGCATTAAACGTTCATTCAGCAGGAATTCAGTAAGATTTATGAAAAGACTGCAGCTCTTAGTAAGAGACAAATGGAAAAATGCAAACATAGAACCCTCTCCAGAAGAGGCATTATACAATATATATTTGCTGCAGCACATGTGTCATAAGTTTCAGTTCTCTGAAATGAAGATTAAGTTCCCCCCTGCTAGAACTAACATTAGCTAGGAACTAACATTCTGCCAGTGAGCCCTTCTCTTAAGGGAGTGGAATGGCAATCATGAGATAAGTCAAGCTAGAATCACAGGGCACACTCAGCTTTGTTCACAAAAGCTGCACATTTTGTTGTTATTTGTCTGACTTAAGAATAAGGGTAAAAAACTGAAACAGTCTCCTTGTTGAGTCAAATCAATGTGATTTTGACAAAGCAAGTACTGTGTGCAGGCAAAGATGAGGGCAACAATCTGATCAGCAAACTTGCTGAAAACTTAGTTTCACAAGCTAACACATACCCTCTGCATTCAGCACTTGTGAAAGCAAAATATCTGGAATAAAGAATGCAGTCACTGTGGATATTGCACTATCAGTTCTAGAAACAGCACATTTCCTCCCTACCTCCAGCTAACTGTTGACAAAACAGACTTGCAAAAGCATGCGAAAAGTCAAGGGAGTGAAAAAGACACTGTAAATGTGCTCATCTGAGGTAAGTGACCAAGCCAATTGAACACTGGAGTTCACCCAGAATAAGGGACCATTACACACTCTTGAAGTTTCATGCCTTTTAATCCACAAAATTTTACTAGTTCCTCCCTTAAGAAAGGAAAAAACTAAAAAAAAAAAAAAAAAAAAAAAAAAAAAAAAGAAAAAAAAAAGAAAAAAAAGACAACTACTTCAAGAAAGGATGACTATTCAACCCCATCCAGCAAGGTATGATAACTATCATGCATCACTGACACACAAATTTAAGTGTTTGAAACTTATTAGCACTGCCACCAACCTGGATCTACAGGAAGAGGAGCCTCTTCTTTAACTGGTGTTTCCAGTTCTACAGCATTTTCAGCTGGGGAAGTTACCTCCAAGCTTTCTGAAACTGCAAGACAGGAAGTTGGTTGCTACATACTTTCAAAGTCCAAACTGACTCACACCTGCAGCTCCACTCCAGCTTATTTGGAAAACATTTGGCTTTCTAAGCAGTTGAATAGATTTATAAGATTGGTCAGTTATTAACATTAAAAACTCCTCACCTTCTTTAAAAGACAAGAGAAAATTAAGTAATACTAGTGAACTACCCACACTTCCCCTACTGTTCCATTAAAAATGAAAACTAAAAAGAAAATAAAAAAATACAATTCAGATGAGCACCATTTTCAATTCTTTACACACACTCCATAAATGATAAGCAGGCACATAACTAATGTCAATTAAAAAATTAGCTAAATAAGAAATACATCTGAAATTTTAAAAATAAGGGTTAGTTTTGAGAAGAGTCCCAGTAATCCCCCCCCCTAGAGCAAAGCAGTGAACTACAAAAGTAAAAAGTGACATGTTAAACCTACATCTAACCAGTGCAATAAATTTAAGGTTTCAAAAAAGCAAGCTATTTTTACTGCCCTGAACAACTTGCACCCAGGAGCTGAAAACTGGATTAATAAACAAGGAAACAAATTAACAAACTGTCTCAAATTTAAAAGCACAAAAACTAGGATCAATGCCTTTTCATCCTGGGACAAACCCAGATTTAATTACACGTCATTATTACTTAAACTACTTTGTATTTGACCTACATATGCATACGAAGCCTCAACATCACATTTGTAAAAGGCATTTACACCCTATATGTCTCTAACATTTAGAAAACCTAAGCCCTGAAATGCACTAGGCTTAAGATTAGCTGATTTATTTCAGAAATACTTCCAGAAATGTGACTGTTCAATTAGATATCCCGATATGCAAACTACACCTTCTCTATTTTCGGGCTGCTGCTGCTTCTTTCTCTTTTTGTCTTCATATATTGGTCTCTTCTTTGGCACAGAGTCTTTGGATGGCACTTCAACACCTACAAGGCAAACAAAAAAAAAAGTTAAAAAGAAAATTCAGTTAATAAACCAAAACTTAGGTTTAAATGAGGACATGTTTTCCAAAATTGGAAGACGGAGGAAGAAAGAGTAGAAAGTAGGTTCAATGTATATTTTATCTTTTTTTTATGTCTGAATTCAAAAGCTAGAAAACCTGAGTGAAATGTAGTTCTTCAGATACTCCTGAGTGCTCTCAGAAAGAAGTCAGATAACTGGAGGAAGGGGACAGCAATGAAATAAAGAATAAACAAATCCAATCAGATTCTACAACTGCAGGTTTGACGTTATCACAAACCTGCATAAAATGTCATGAACACACAACAGTATTAACAATTTAAGGTCTGCTATGCAAAAACTCACTTAAAACCTGTCTGCCAATGGCCCTAGTTTCAGACAATTTGGAGTAGTTCACAGGCAGAACTCTTCTTAAATGCTTAAGGTTGCTCAGCAGAAAACATTTTCCCTTTTGCTCTCCATGGGGAGGTTGGTGTTTTTTGATTTGTTTTGTTTGTTTGGGGTTTTGGTTTGTTGTTGGAAGTTTTTTTTTTTTTATTTTACAATATTGATGGTTTCAAGTATTTAAATAATGCCAGGTTCAATTCACCAGCTTCATCTTTGCCTCACCAGGAAGCAGGTGCTGTAATACATGAAGAGATTCCATCAAAACCAGAAGTTTGGTGCAAAGACAAACTGAAAACAGAATTATTGCTGCACATTCAATTTTTTTTCAGATACTGAGTGATTTATATTGCAGATTTGACAAAAATCCAGTTGTAGGGGCACATAAATAGAAAGACTCTAATAGCTACAGTCACAACCAAGGAGAAATAGCCTTTGCCTATGTTTAAGAGCTCCAAACATTTTCCTAGCTTTAAAGATGCCTACATTTGTACATCCACCTACCAGTAAAGTGTCAATGTACTCTACAAATACTCTCAGCACTTACAAATTATTTTCTTTTTTTAGCCACAAACAAATTATCAAGAACAATTTAGGACATTTTACTTACAACATATTGGACAATTTTACTTCATCCCAATGGAGGCAGATTATATTTAACAGAAAAGCTCTTACACACTCAGGGCAAATTCCAGAGAAAACCCTATCTTCTCCTTGGACTTCCCCCATTGTTTTTGAATCAAAACAGTGCACTTGCCTAATTGAGCATGTGAATTAATTCAAGAAGATTCACATCACTGGTCTTACAAGACCTTCAGCACAGCCCATGTGCTTTTCCTGGCCTTTAGACTACACCACTTCTTTAAGTGCTTTTTCTCAAGTTCCACGAGTAACATCTTTAAGCTGCAAGTAGACTGCATTAAAAACTTGGATATTCAAAGTGTAAGATAAAAATACAGGAACTCAAATGTACTTAAAAAATAAAGCGGAAGGGAGGGCACGTGCTGCCTTCCTTGACAAGAAAGCAGCTTTACATGGAATCACTCAGTACTTGCCTCCTAGCTCCAAATAGGAAAAAAAAATTAAACACAGTGCAATAACGGATATAAAGTTTCCTTGGGTTTTTTGGTTCAGTTTGGTCTTAATTATTATTAAACTGTACTGCTCACCCTGAGCTTGGAGTAGTTTAAGAGTAGCCTCTGCTCTGGCTCTGGCTTCTTTCTGAGATTTTGTTAAAAGCTTCCCTTCCTTCTTCAAACGCTCCTTCCTCTCTTTTTCCTTCTGCTTCTTTCTTTCTTTTCTCTCTTGCTCTAATCGTTCCTAGAAAAAGATAAATAAACAAGTATGGACTCTAAAGCATACTTTACAACAAAGCTGCCCAGGTATATTGTGTTTACAGGAAACATATTAAGGATTAATTTACCAATTGCACCAGCACACACAGATTAAGGTTACTCCCTCCCTTACTTTATCCTCACAGTGGGATATATGGTACCTCCTCTCTGCGTTTTGCTTCAAGTTCCTCCAGGCGTCTTATGCGTTCTTCCTCCTCTTTTTTTGCCCTTTCCTCCTCCTCTTTCATTTTAGCCAAGGCCTCTTGCATGGCTTTAACTGTGGCTTTACTGGGACCCTTCTTCTTCTCTTTCTCTTTTTCTTCTTTCTCACCTTTCTTTTTTTTCTTGTCTTTTTTCTTTTTGTCCCCCTCATTGTCATCAGCTACAGAAAGAAGAGGCATACTTTCAAAGACCCCGGAAATTTCAAAGATACTCTAAGTACAATTTATGTTTCAAATATGATAAATAACATCAAATGGGGAATATTTTCACTGGCTTCTACATAAACATTCCATAATGAAAACAATAAAACTCTCTTAAGTCATGGCCTGAAGCTTTGAAGTATCAGAATAACAGGGACATGAAAAAGTACACTTGCAATACAGAACTGTCATCATATACTGTAATGAGAATTCACCATCTGGCTTTTTTTCTCATGTAACTGAAAAAACTACAGGCCAGAAAACACAGCCACTTGTGAGCCAGCACAGAGAGGCAGACAAGGTGACCAAATTTCTAGTATTCACAATTCAAAATAAACCTCTATGGCCTTATAAAAACTAGAGTATTTAAACTACAGTTTTAGAAACCATGTTACAAACCCTCTGCAGCATTCTCTCCTTTCTCCCCAGGGCCAGAGATAGCTGTAACTTCAGGAGAAGCCTTCTCTTCAGCTTTTTTTAGAGATTCCTTTGGCTTTGCTGGTTCTTTACCACCTTCTAATTCTTCCTTCTCTTTCTGCTTCCTCAATTTGGCTTTTTCTTCTTCACGTTTTTTTCTTTCACGTTCTTTTTTCTCTGCTTTCTTCTGAGCCACTGTTTTTACTTTAAATGAAGGTTCTTCTTCATCATCCCCACTCTCTGCAGCAGGAGCAGACTTTGACTTCTGGTTTTTCTTTTGTCCTTTTCTAGACTGGGAAACCTCATCTGATTCATCACCACTCTCGCCTGTAGACACTCCTCCCCCACGCTCTTTGCTTTTCTTAATGTTAGTTTCATCTTCTTCTGACAAATCATGTTTTTTATTTGACTTCTGAGTTTTCCCTTTGCTTTTCTTAACCTGTGTCTCATGATCATCATCATCACTGCCAGAAAGCATGTCTTGTTTTGCTTTCTGAGTTTTTTTAGATTTTTTATCTTTATCTTCCACTTCCTCACTGTCATAGTCATTTTCCAGATTGGGTTTTTTACTCTTTCCTTTTCTTTTTTTATCTTGTTTTGATAAGCTTTCTTCATTATCATTTTCAACCTGGTAATCAAACAATTCAATAATCAGCCATGAAAAATTACTTGCTGCCATGAGCTAAGAACTAATATTGAGATACAGCAAGAAAAACCTCTCTTATTGAACACAAAGCCTGAAAGCAATAACTATTCCTGCTGAGTGTACCATACTTCAGCCCACAATTAAGATTTATTCTGACTGGCTTTGAATAATTATCAGCATGAAGACATGCCTTTTTTTGTGATTGACTTCACTATGAAAGTATGATCAAATATAATTAAAAGAACATGCTAGCTGCACGTTCCACATGCTAGCTGCAGGTTTCACATACGATCTCCAACTACACTGCAACACTGCAAGTTCTCTGGGACACAAGTGTCTCATATTTTAACTAGTTCCTATTAAAAAGCCCACCCCCCTCTCAGTGTTCACCTTTCCTGCAGAAGGTTGTTCCCTGTCAACTTTCCCTCCTTGCGCCTCTATTGACAGTTCCTCCAGCTCCTTCAGGATATCATCTTCACTAAAATAAGAAAGAAGTTAGGGCACTTAAGTAACTGAGTTTTTGGACAATGGAATAAGATCAGGCAGGTGGAAAAAAACCCAAACTTACTCAAAATCCTGTTTCTTCTTCTCTTTCTTCTTTTTGCCTTTGGATTTCTGAGGCTCTTGATCCTTTGCAGCTCCTGCACCTTCTATCTCAGCAGCAAGGGCATCAATATCGATATCATCTTTTGTACTAAAATCAAGAAGGAAAGCAGGGTTATCGGTAGTTCAAACGTTGAATTTACTTAAGTAGAAGCCATCCCAATAAAAAAAAAAAAGAAAGTTTCAAAATGCAAAATCTATCACAAAACATATGCAACTGTCCTGGAGTGACTTTGTGATGCTTGTATCCCCAAATCGTGTGACTGTTTGTGCTGGATGTTGAGTCTGTGTCTTTAAGATGGGCTCTGAGAGCGAAGGGGGAGAAAAAGAAACATGAAGTTTTGTAATCAGAACACTGTACCTACTCTCCTGCATTCTTCAGTGGGACAGTGCTTCGGCAGTCGGCCGAAGAGCTCTTTCTTTTTGCTTTTTAGTTAGTTAGCTAGCTGAGGCAGAGAAATTCCCTGGATTGTGGTTTTGTTCTTTTCCTTGGAACTGTTTTTGGACCTGCCTTGGACTGAAAACCCAGAGGAGGACCAGGAGTCCCCACCTGTGGCCCACCAGGGCCTGGCCCAGGCCGCAGCATTTCCCACAGCTGGAGGGACTGAACAACCCACGAGAGGGCCTTTTNGCATGTTTGGGGGGTTTATTAGTAATTGCACCCAGTTTATTAGAGGACGAGCAGGGGATGAGGTTTTTCAGCCTTTCCTTATTCTCCTTTGAATCTGTTACATTACTTTTTGAGAATGTTCAGTTTCCCCTGAATGTTAAAGAGATCACTTTCCTGGTATTTAATCTTATAAGCTTCCTCTATATGGTCTGCAGCTTCTCTAGAGTGAGGGCTGAGATTTCCAGAGGGGCTAATGAGACCCCTGGCCCAGAAGTAGACCCAGGCATGGAAAATCCTGAGTGGTGTGGAGAATGGGAGAGAATGGGCAGAACACTGTAGGAATTTTCTGACCTTGCAGCCTGGGAATTTTCATGTGAACAAATTCAGAACCCAGATGAGGTAGGGAAATATTTAGAAGTGAACTACCATAATGATTCTAATAAGAAAAAGCTCATAGCAATAAGCCGGGCCCTGACATATGCTTATCACACACTGCTCGATACTGTAGGGCAGCAGACAGAGGCAGGGGGGCAGGGAGATAAATTAGCAGCTACCCCAGTCACTCAGGCTGCAGCCAAGACCCCAGTTACTCAGGTTGTAGCTAGACCAGACTGCGAGCCTAAGCCAGCAGCTAAAGCAGACAATAAGCCTCAACCAATGGCTGCTGCTCCTACCACGAGAAGCAGAAAACACACAAGCAAAACCAGTCGGCCAGGTGAAGGGCCCTCAAGGCA
>VXBU01000210.1:135058-157022 GCA_013400315.1 Bombycilla garrulus | reverse complement strand
CTTTTAATTATTATTATAATAGTTTGCTAAGAACTTGAAGCAGAAATTATAATAATCCTCTAATTTTTGTCGCTCCAAAAAATGCCATTGATTTGTTTCTTTGTTCTCATAATCTTCCTTGTGTCCAAAAGACCGTTAGAGAAACCAATGTATCAATATATTTCAATACTAATAGCACTAAAGTTATGAATAAAAAATTGTTCTATCTTTCCAGTCATATCTTTTATGATATGACTCTTGTGATATGCTAAACTTGCTTAACACAACAGAAAAAAAATTAGTTATATCTTATGAATAATTTTTGAGCTTAGTTGTATTGAACCTGAAAAAGATTTTGAAAAATAATGTTGTTGGCTTAAAATGGTGTTCTTACTTTCATGGCATGGCTTTTCCTGCTGTTTTCCATGCAAAGCATTTTCATTTAGTGGGTAATACCCAAAATGATATGTCCTATACATTGTAAAGAAACTGAAGTTACTTGGTGGAGCAGTCAGAAGCAGAAATGCATTGGCTGCAAAAATCTTGGTTTCCTCTTTAAATCTGAGTTATTTTTGACCTTCCAGCTGCCACCCTTGGCTATAATTAGTGAACTACTTAATCACATATTTAACTGGCGAGCACTGGGATAAGGGAAGGTTCCTAAATGCATGCCTAAGGACTTGATGATTTGAGATCTGGTTTATATTCAAAATATGCAGTCAAATATCATCATTACATCAAGACTGTGTTCTTACAATACAAAATGTTTAGTCTACTAACTTCACTTTATGTTGGAACAATCCCTTAGGTCCTATTTTAAGAAGAAATGCTGATTATCAAGTTAGAAACTGCAGTTGGGTATCTTCAGCTGGAGTTTGTTAATACAATTTTAAAGGCAGGTCACTGTAGGGTGAATTAAAGAGTAAAGAAAAAAGAAAGGATGAGAAAAGTACAAGAAAAATCGAAGGGACAATCACAAACTTATATGGAAAAGGTTTTGTTCTTTTCCTTGAAACATCTAGTCTTGCTCCAGGAAGGTGTGGATCATTAAAAGCAGGCAGTATTTCACTCAAAGTTTGAGAGCCAGGTATCTTTTGGAATCTTTAAGAAACAGAAATCTCATAGTGAGTTTCTCATTATCTTCTGCTATGACAGATAGGTGCATTAGATCTAGTTCTGAGGATGGACTTTCTGAAGAGAGTGAAAAGACAGAGAGATAAAATGTTTCTTCCATTTTTTTTTCCCTGGAATTAGAATGTAAGTAGCTTTATAGAGAATAAGACAAAATTAGACAGTTGTATTTACATACCAACTACTCCACAAACACATTATGTGTCTTTCAAGAAAAAAAAATTACATGAGACTATAACATTCTTCTTTTCAAAGTAATTAATGATATATGTTAAACAGCTGAGTCTACAGACAAAACTCTTATTTATAGTAATTTTTAAATGTAAGTAGGCATGTACTTTACAGTTGTGCACATCGTGAAATGCAGTATGTGTATTCATCTGTTACAGACTCATTTATTTTACTTTTGAAGAAAAAAAATATACTATCCTCCAATATTTATATTAAAGACCAGAAACGTTGAAAGTGACTATATTGATAAAATACATCCTGTTGAGAAAGTACAACCTTAAAAGGAAAAATGGTTGTGTTAAGAATTTCCTATCAAAAATGGGCATTTAATAGGTTCTTTCTCACTCCGTTTTGTACTCTTTTCCTTTCTGTTTTCTAATGAATGATCTATAAATTATCCACTTGCCCTATAAGAAAGACACAAGCATTTCCACATTCTTCCTAAGGCATTGTTGGTAATAGGTTTCTTTCAGTTGACTTATATCCCAAATAACTTTGTTGTAATTGAGGATGGTGATACAGAAAAATCTCATGCTAATATTTACACAAAAAGAACAAACACATTTCAAGAGAGATGTAATCATAATCATTCATTGAATATCTTACTTCCAGATGAATTGCCTTAGTAAGCCACAAAAAAGGCTTGTAGTAGCACACATGAAGGATAAAAATGTTTGATGAATTAAAAACACTTTATGGTCTCAAAGTTCCAAGATAATGATAGTACACTTATAGAACAGAATCACAGAGTAAAGAGAGTTGGAAGGGATCCATTAGGATCATTGAGCTTAAGCCCTGGCCCTGCACAGAACACTCCAAGAGTCACTCTATGTGCCTGAGAGCACTGTTCAAATGCTTCTTTAACTCTGACAGGCTTGGTGCTGTGACCACTTCCCTGGGGAGTATTTCTAGTGCTCAGTCACCCTCTAGGTGAAGAACCTTTTCCTCATATTGGACCTAAGTCTCCCCTGACGCAACCACATGACATTACCCTGAGTTCTGTTACTGGTCAAGAGAGTGAAAGGATCTTGCCCCTCAAGTTTCCCTCATGATCATGTTAAAGGCTTTAGTAGTTTAACCACTAACAACTATATATTAAAAAAAAAAAAAAAAAAGAAAAAGAAAAAGAAGCAAAGAAACCTATGTTTTTTATATGGTACCGTGTTTAAAGAAAATTGTGGTGAATAAAACTAATAAGTGATTCTTCACACTTTCAGGATTCGGTGAATATTTAATATACCCATAAATTCCTACAATCATTAAGTTTTAGTAATTTACAAACTTGTGTTTCTGTTTATGTTTTCCATTTCAGCTGGGCCACACTTGGTGCAGCTGTAGATCCAGGACACTAACCGTATTAGGTTGTTTATATCTGGTGAATGACATGGGACCTGCTATTTCTGTAATCCCTAATTGTCAGGGCTAGGTCAGGCAGCTGGATCTAATAATAAGGATATGTAAATTAATGTGTTTGAAGATTTATCTGACAGTGTTGTGTTAAATGGGATTACATATTCATTTGGCTTTTATTTCCCTTTTTTTGCAGAAATTGTTCAAATATATAGGAATTAAAATAATTTTGTTTGCTTTTAATATTTGTGAATGGGGTCTGCAGCTTGGGGGCAGAAGTATGACATAGATGGTCCAGAAAGCCAGTCTGAACTGTGCCATTCCCTTTAGGCTGAGCTGGTGAATTGATACAACCTTGTACCTCTTTAGTGTTATGTGACACAGGACCACCCACAGTACATATGCTGCATAGGGATTTACAGAGGAGCCCTTCCAGCTGAATACACAATTCCTTTATCAGGGAGTCTCCCTTAACTCATAGCAGAAAACTGCACGTTGCTCTGGTCCTTTGATCCAAGTTAACTGTCTGGAGTTGAGGACTCATCCTACAGACTGATCGTGTGTTTAGAAAGGCTTTAATGAAGATGTTTTCTTTCAATTGTATTTTAGCCTCTGTATTAGCCTCTATCTACATGGATATTAACTGAGCTTTTTTCACAGCATATAATGTTAAACAAATGTTAGAGCATCTTAAGATTCAGTGTTGAAAATATATTGAAAGATAACAATAATGCTCTTCAAGCTGCAGAAGTTTCTAAATAGAGTGTACGATGGGGAGAGGAAAGGAGTTCTTTGAATCCATTAGTACTCATTTAAAACACCTGTTTGAATGTTGCACTTCCTGGGCTGATAGAGGGTGAACTTTTACACTAGTATAACTGATTGTTATATTATTAAAAGCATTCATTTGCAAAATGTCATTATACAGTATATTTTCTTTGGTTGTAAATTTGGGCTAAAATATTCTTAAAAAATATATATCCTCTACCCTGACACAGACTCAGGACTAGTCCTTCCTACATATCAGGGGGACAGTTAGTCGTCCCCCTGTTTTTTCTGCATGTAGCTGTTTGTAGGACTGTGCTGCAAACCAGATCATTGAAATGAACCAAGTTAAATTTACAGCAATATGATTTTGGTAGCATGGTTGTGTGCCTGTGAGCTTCACAAAATTGTTTCATTAACTGTGTTTGAAGAGTACTCTACAAGCTGCTGTCCTGGGAAGACTTTGTGGGTGGCACTCTGGAGAGCAGAGAGAAGCTATGGAGTGTTGGCAAAGACACCTTAATGTAATTAATCTAAAGAAAATATGTACCTGCCCCAGTAGTTATGGTCATGAAATGAGGAATTGTTGTTGTCTGTCTCTTGAATTTTATTTAAAATTCTACTCCTGTAATTTTTTATTTTTTTTACATTTATCTCCTAGCATTTATCCTTAGTTTCTAGCCATGTTTATGTTTATCCATTTGACTGTCCAGTACTTTCATTTTTTTCTTTATGCTCGGTTTAAAAAAAACCATTTTTTTAGGCTTTGCCTAATTTGGACATATCATTAAAAGAACAGATAGGATCTTACAAATCTCCATATAAATGGGAATTACATGGGGAGAAGATTATTTACATTTTGCATCAGCTTGAAAACTGCTTTGATTTGTCTGCAAAATGTCAGTGGTTAAGATACTGAATTAATGTGGGTGCTCATTGTTGTTGTTTCGCTTTCCCAATCTTAAACATCACCAAGAGTATTTAATGGATAGTGATTCATTCCTTAGTCATTTTAATTAATCTACTCTTCCTGAATTTAGCAAGTGCTGACAGCTGTTTCTTTCTGTCTTGTACTGTCTGGGACCTTGCTGTAGTGACGCTTCATCCAGTCTGATGCTGACTGATGGGATACTGCATCTGACTGCTGCCACTCTGTCACTGTATGGCACTGTCCTTTGAATCCATGCTGTTGCCTGCAGCTTTGCCTTGCTGATCCTCCTCGGCTTCTGCACTCCTTACAACCTATACTTGTCACTCTGTGTACAGTAGGGATCCAAGGGGAGCAGTATTGAGCTCTAACAGTAGTGGCATGACTCTTTCAGTCTATTCCCTTTTACACTGAGTTGATTTGGTCTCAGATTCAATGACCTTTTAAATCTGATGTAAATAATTCAATTTCCCTAAAAATCTTCTGTCTTTGTTATGTGCAAAAACTGTAACGCCATACTGCACAAAGAAGGTAATAGTGCTTTGTTAAAAGAAAAATTTTATAATCCTTTTAAAAATTGGCAAGACCTACTCGCTTATAAAAGTATTTCAAAGATTGTAAGAGTCCATTCTATAAAATAATTTTGGGTATAGCAAAACATCTAATTTGCACAATACAGAAATGAGAGCATATATTGTCCTTTTATATGTTGCAGTCAGGATTTCCCCCTCCTCAAATCTGCACACAACACACTATCTTCTTTTATTTCAATCCTACACAGTTTGTACCTTTCTTCACAGAAAATACAATCTTTAGCTTGCCACAGAGTCATTTCTCTGCTGTGACAGCACAGAGGAAAGAGTAAAGGGGTAGACAGCTAGGGAAATCCCTGACATGACTTTACTGGCTCGATGGAGTTCTGCTTGCAGACTGCACTGAAGAAGATGAATTGTTTGCACAGAAGGAATGGACAGAGAAGGTCAGGAAAGCTGCAGAAAACTTACTATGCTTTGTCCTCTCAAAGCGGGATGGGAAGCTGCTATGCAGATCTTTCAGGAAATAATTCAGAAGCAGGCTAAGCCATCATTTTTACAGGACCGCTCATCTATCCAAAACACTAGGGAAGGTAAAAAGGTGGAGAGAGAGCACAGAGTAAGCTTTTGAAGTGTGTAAGGACAGTGTGTACTTCAGAATTCTGAATTTTCAGATGCCTGAGAAAACAAAGTACCTCTGGATATTTATTTTAGCAAAGCAAAGCTCTACCCTATAGGACCTATAATTATGTGCAATGTAAGTAAAATAATTTCATAGGATAAAGAGCTGGAATAGTCTAGGGGGAGGAAGTGTTAGCATTTCATAGGCAGTACTCCAGACATTTTTGTGACTTTCTTGTTAAAAATGTTTTATCCATAAAACACTGCATCAAGTAGAAACTGGGCAGCATAATAGGAGGAGGTTGTTTTTAAATACCATCTGAGGGAAATGAGATTAAAAAAATAATAATTTACTATATTTCTGTTCAACAGAACAGATATAACTTAACTATCTGAGGAAGAAAAAAAAAGAATTCAGGAAGCCAAATGAAAAAGTCTACTGTGGCAATTAGTATTGGATAAAAGCTGCTTTGCACATCAATAAAAGTTCTTTGAGATATTTTTTTTTTCCTTGTCCTCCTGACTTGGAGAAATCCTTAGACATATTTCATCAGAAAAACAGCTCTCTCAAAAACAACTGTTGTGGTTTCAAAACTTTTACCTGTGAGTGGTAGGGGTAAATATAAATATTTTTTGGGTTCCATGCACATTAGGTCTCAAATATTTTAGTTGAGAAGCATGACTGGCAATCCAAGATTTTTATATTGTTGAACTTTTTGTGGAGATTCTGTGTTGTAAATTTGAAAACTTTTCTTGACTGGGTTTCTTTTTTTTAAAATAATTATTCTTGAAAAAGAAAACCTTCTTGAAAAAGGTTTTGCCAAGAATGATTAGTAATTCATGAAGGAAATTTTGGATGATAATATCTTAGTCAGATTTCAATGCAATATTTTAAATATTTTTTGTGTTTCTTCTTGGAAACGAAAGACTTCTATTTAATGTCTTATTTTTTTCCAAGGATTTTGCTTTTTTTTTTTTTGCCTTTACAAACTCTGTCTTTTTTTTTTCTGTTACTTATTCAATTAGATCTTGGTCTCTATACTGCACAGTAACATATAACATTTTGAAACAGATGGAGTTTCTCAATATGTGTTCATTACTGTGACCTTAGAAGCTTCATCAGCAACATTAGCATTTTTAAGAAATTACAGCTTTAAACTTGCACATTTAATGTCTGATTTGCTGCTTTATTTTGATCTTTTAGTAGACCCATCTATTATTTGTTCTTCAGCAATGTTTCATAATAAGATCTAAAAAGGGAAAAAACAATTATTTTCTTATCTAAATAGTTCACAGACATTACAATAATTGTAAATTAAATTGAAGATGAGGAATAGCTTCAAAATGCCCTGAAACAGAATAGAATCCATCTTACAAATACTATACCATTAATATCTCTTCTAGAAGCTTATAGATATACATCTTCAAATATAAGATCTTTTTCTGCTTTAATAATTTCTTACCTATTGCCATTATTAAATAAATTTAGAGCATATAAAATAAGTGAGAATGGAGACAATGGAATAAAGATCTAGAGAGATCTGCCTGGTTACAACAAACATTTATATTTAATGAGTAGCTTCTTGCAGTTTTTGCTGTAAACAACGCTGTGTAACATTTGGGTTACTAAATATTTCTAAGCATAGCAGAAAATAACCATGCGTTTTGAGTCGGGTGAGGAAGGATCTCAGTGTCCAGAGGGAAATGCTTGGTCTGCTAGAAGCAAGGAGGGCTGTGGTCCACTTTGGAGCAAGGATTCAAACAGCCAGGACACAAACTGGCAGGATAACCAATAGTGCTTGGCACAGCCTGATTATACCTCATGTCTAGCATGCTGAGAGTGGAGGTGGAGATCACTTATCCTCTGCTACACTTGTAAGAGCAAATACAATCATGCAGATCTTGTACACCTACATGCTTCTTTGTTAGAAGTATCGCCTACCACCCCTAGGCTTCCTTAATTTTAGAGATGCTAAACTAGACATTCTCAAAATTCAGACACCCACAGTGGATAATAAGGGAGAGAATTGCTAATTTATTAAGCTAAGTATAGTATTTAACAATGTTACCTACCTTTATGTACTATTAGAGTGTATCTTTGCTTATATTTCAGTATACTATTTATGAAAGCCTTCTTTGCTTTTTGAAATATTATATTCTATTTCTTCTTTGTGATTTCTGTAGCTGTAATAGCCGTGACCTTGAATTGTGTCCTCTTGGTTATTACAGAACACTGCACATGCAAAGAAGTTAATGAGTATCAGTGCAGGCACTGTCAATGTGTTTCAGATGTCAGGTTACCATGATATGTACTAACTCAGCAACCAGCATTCAACAATGTACAGTAAGTGTAAAATTACTGGCAAATTAGCTTTGAAAGCAAAATGTGATTATTAATCAGAAGTTTCTAGGCACATTTTGCATGTTATAATTACTGAAGTTTTTTTGTGTGTGGCTGTTTCCATAAGGCAGTTTGTCATACTTCAACACATTCTAAGAAAATGCAGGTCTGGTGCCAAATACTAGGAGAATAGAAAATGATGCTTCTCTCTTGCTAAAAAATGTAATTCCTGACTCTCAGAACATATTCCCATTGGACTTTACTTTGCTTTTCATGCAGTGTCTTATCACTCAGTAACTGGCAGGTGCTATTTACAGTCCTTGGTAGTTTTCTATGTAAGTGCCTCGTCATTAAAGAGACATGTCCTGATAAGCTGGCTTTTTAAGGAAGCAGGTTGCTTTCCAAGGAATGTAAGAAAATTTCTAAGGCAATAACAGAATAGGCCTGAGGCTGACATGCTGCAGTAAATAGCATAAAAGACATGTAAAAGCAAGGAGAGGTCCAGTGAATTTCAGGAGGTTCTAGTCTAAACTTAGTGACTGCTACAGAAGTGGTGACATTACTTTTACCTAAGAAATCCTGTCTTACAGCAAGTTCTGTTTCAGCTACTGGGTTCCATGTTAAACACACAGACACTCCATGACTGGGAAATAAATATAGCACTTGCTGCAGCCATGTACAGATGTGCAACTCTCATTCTGGCTCAATGAATGAAGACTGAGTGCCTTCCTCAGGCCCAGTCCCCATCTCTTCCCTCAAGATCCTACAAATCATATAAGTTTCATTCAGGCTGAAACCTTTAATTTTTGCTATATGTGCTTTAGGTGTTAGTGTTTTTAGCATTTTTTCTGCCTTTTGGTAACAGAAATTATTAATGCAGAGTTAATAATACTCGTAGGGATGTGAAATTTACCTTCAATAACAGAGGCCTCTTATTTATCATGAGATTTAACTTTTAGGAGTCTGTTTCCGCAGTTTTCCCCCATATTCTGTATTGGTCTCATACTTTACTGTATTTTATTTCTATTCTAGCTTTTGGTACTTTCTGTGCTTCTCAGCTTCCTATTTCTTTGTATGTCCAGCATCTTGGAACATCTGTTCTTGTTTTGCCTCACTTAACTTGGACATGTGTACTTCTGCTTCTGCTCTAAAATTTAATATTTTGATCAAACTTACCCAGGGTATGTGCAGTTGTAATAGAAGTGTTGCTTTAAAACAACTGATTTTTCATATTAAATATTAAATATTTTCATATTAAATACACAGTTTTCTGATAAAAGAATTTGTAGTATCTTTACAGTATAATGTAAGGTTTCCAGCATTGTTCCAGCTTCAGTTTTTCCGTTATTGATTAATCAGTAAATAATTCAATCAGCATATATTTTTATTCTAAAAGAGGTTCAGAAATATCTGTATTTCTGCATAATTTTCTGGCAAAAATTATTCTTATTTGTCATGATTTTGTTTTCTTTAACTTTTCTTACTTTTTTTCACTTTTTAATCTGCATGATCTTCTAAGAATAGCATTACTCTTACTGCTCCCAAGCCACTGAAGTGATTTTATTGGGGGTGTGCAGGATTCTCACTTTTTCCCTGCTATTTGATCAATTTCTGTGTGGTGTTAGCCTTTCCTTAATCTTTTCTTTAATTTGAAAATGAGTGCTACAACAGTAGCAGATATAGCTCTGTATCAAATGATTACCTCAGAACTATAGGATTATAGCCTCAAAGGATTTTATAATGGGATTAGAAGGTATATACCTGAACATTTACCATACAGCATCTGCTTTGTACATGCTGTATTTGATGTGCGTCTTAGCCCTAGGCCTAGCCGTAGGTGAGTAGTGGAGGGGGCACTCCTGTGGGAGGTGAGAGGTACGAATTTCAGCTCATTTTGCATGAGGAGGGCATTGACTTTGGTTTCCTTAGAAACTGCTGTAATCTCTAGTCTATTTTAACATTCATTTCTCCTCCTTCCCCTTTGACAGAGAGGTTTTAAGTGAAAAGAGTGAACAATTTTCCATAGTCAAAGGAGTTTAGGAGAAGGTGAGATTCCAGGTTGTGAATCTTACTTTCACATAAGCACATAATTTGGGCTGCATTTAGGCACTTAGAAGAGCAAGGCAACATTGCAAATCATCACTATCCATGAATTTTTTGTTGGCTTACTGTTAAGGAAGCTAATCACTGTGAATTCTACCACTGGGCACCGATGTGTCTGTTCATATTACTTTGTACTGAAGCATTCAGCTCTGGTTCATGAACGCAGTTCCCTGGAAGAAAAAGAAAAATACTCATAATCAATGCATATTGTTCCTTTAATGGATCTGAGATATCTGCCTTGGCTTCTTAGAAGTGCAGAGAGGAGTTAATATGTTTATATTTAAGCTGTAACTGTCCCTGATCAAATTAGGAGATATAGTACATCAAAAATCTCAGTTAGCATCCAATGATCTTCAGCAGTCCATGTGCTGGGAATGCAGTCGTCATTTAAAAGAGATTTTAGGCTTCTAATTATCAATGTGTTTTTGCTTAATAAAGAGCCTTGGCATTTTCAAAACACTTAGAAAAGTCTAAAAATGAAAATTATTGCTTTAGAAAATATAAACATTCTTTTTCTGCTAAATGAACTTCTCCTCTTTTTTACTTCTAAAAAAACTCTCCCTTTAGGAATTGATGGGATGTTTTTTTAAAAATGTTTCTTTCAACAACTGCCTTCATGTAATAGCAATGTTTTGGATAAATCCTAGATAATTTTTAGTTGCTACCTGACTTGGCAGGGCTCTTCTAATCACCTGTTACTCTACATAATAATTTGTTGTGATAGGCAGTAAGTAAAGACTAATTTTATTCTCTTGGCTTCTGAAATTTATCCAAGCTGGCCTTCACAAAGACCTCTTTTATAGCTATACTTACTTGTAATTAAATTACAGTTTTCCTCAAATTTTTAAAGGGTCCCTAAAAGCCCTACTGCAATCTTGCCTCTTGTGTAGCAGGAATTCTTGTCAAACACAAGGGTAATATCCTTATTTCTATCCCCCACATATAGGGCTATTTTAAACCTGACCCCTTCCTTCTGTGAAATAGTTCACAATCAGTAGGGAAATAGTTAGTAATCTTGCTTTTTTTAACTGAAGGAGAAAAATCCAACCACTATATTAAAGCAGCCTCAACAGCTAGGAAATGAATCACAGCGAATAATTTTTCCCTTGTATTTTTTTGTTTCCTCATTTGCAATCACAGGTAAAGTTTTTTTAAGCACTTCAATCATTTAGGCACCTAAATCCTCCTTTACAACACAAAGTAAGTAGTTAACCTCTGCTTCTTCAATCCCTAAGTGTACAAGAATGATCTCAGTTTTTCTTCCAATCGTCTACTTCCTTCAGTAGCATCTGGATTCTTATTTTTATCATGTGTTTGTAGGTATTTGTCATAATGGGGAATGAACTTTAATTGGGTCCTCAGGCACTATTGTAATACAGGTAATAGGTAATAATTATACTGACAGATGTTTCCAGCTTTAGTTCCATTCCGAGATATATAAAATCCTCTATTTGAGAATGCAACTCTTCAGCAGAAGGTTTTATTTATGTGTCCCTAATAGGGATTTGGCTCCTTTTTGAAGGCAGATATTACCCCACATGATTTGTATTTTCTTTACACTCCAATCTGATTAGATTACCTTTTATGTCACTTTATATTTTTCACAGGTTTCTAAATATTATCCTCCTTTCAAGCCATACCACCCTGGTTACATTTATCCTAGCATATTCTTAAAACTTTATTTTTTTCCCTCTTCTGTCACCTCTATGTCTGAAAGATGCAGCAATAGAAAATCCTTTGAAAGCATCCACCAATTAACTGTGCTTATCTGTAAAATAGATTCAGTCATTTAATCTACGTTTTATTTTTGAAGTCCTATTGAAATCACCTAGCTTTCTTTTTGAACTTTTCTAAACCAGCTCTTTAATGTTACACCTATGAATTTAATTTTTCATAATGCCCCACCTCCTCTGGATACATATTCCATGCTGATATTAAAACTATGGCATTCTGGGCTGCCTAGCAAAGGTGTTGTGTTATTTTCCAGTTTAACTTGAACTTCTCATCAGATATGCTTCTGTTTTTCCTTATACTTGATTCTTGACCCTCAGTGGCTACTTGATGATTAGAAGAGCAAAGAATCAAAAATCATTTACTATGAGTCGGATGCGGATTCCTCTGTTTCAAGTTTTTCTACAGATATACAAGCGAAAACTCTTAAATGCTGTAACGGAATCACAAAACAGTTACTGAAGAGCAAATTTGGCAATTATGATGGATGTGACATTCAAGCCCTGCCTCTGAAAATAATTGTGCACAAGGGAAAAAGTATTTAAATACGAGCAGATGTGGCCTCAAAGAAGTTAATGGTTAGTTTTCTCCCTCTTTTGCTTGTGTTTCAGGAAGAATGAGGAAAGATTTAATTTTTGACTCCAGTGTTTTATTTGTTCATGGCACAGTATGTATTCCAGGAACCTGAGAAAATGAGTGGGTTGTCTTAAAAATAATGTAAGGAAGACCATCAGGAAAATGGAAAACTGCAAAAATCAAATTATTAGTTTTGCTTGTTTGAGTTTGCCGTGAACAGAGTGCTTTTGGAGCAGAAGAAAACTTCAGGAGCACCTTTTTGTTCATGGTGTCACCATCCAGAGAGAAGCATAAGAAAAATATTGCCATTGCTCTCTGTCTGACAGTATTATTTACCAAACTGTGGCATGTATTGCACGGCATGCCGCCTTGACAGTGGCTCCCAGTTGGAAGCATGGTGGATTCTCCCCTGTTGCTATTAGCTTCCTGGGCTTCGTGTTCTCCGAGGAAAAGAATGTTCCCTGATAAAATACAGGAAAGGTTAGGTGATTAGTGCTGTCTGGTTTGTTCTGTCCTTCCTTTCCTTCTTCTTTTTCCATTAACTGTTAATATTTAGGGAAGGACAAAAGAGAAAATGCTTGGTTTCAACACTAAGCTGTAAGAAAGATGGGTGGTCCATGCAGATCTCCTGAACACTGTGACTAAAGAGGGGATATCTGTAAGAAGTAATTTACTTGAGAGAAGGTCAACTCTGTGCTCTTCTGGAAGAGCATAATGCAAACCAATGCAAACCGGCCTCTAGGATTTGTTAATTGTGTCAGGAATGTCATTTGCATGGATAAATTTGTGTAATATAGCTCTGTTTGACAAACTTAAATTGCTTTAATGGTACAGAAACTTTCATTCTTCTCCTAGTAAGTTCTTGCCCAATGCAGCCAAAAATATGGCTTGTATTGTGTGCACTTTTGAAAGACGAGACAAAATCTCCATTGCAGTTGCATCACTGAAGGTGAACAAGATTGGACTCACTGTGTCCCTGTCTTTTTTCATTCCTTGGTAGCCTTCATTAATTTCAAAATTATTGGGTGGATGGATGATTACAGGTAAAAATAATGTACAAACTATCGAACTGGGGAAGGGCAAATAAAACCAGAAATCTTCAAATGAAATGTATGTCACTAAAAGTAAAAATCCCTAGACTCCAGGCAGCTTGAAAAATGTTTATGTTCAGATTATAGATTTATGACTTACTCTTTCCAATATTCATGAATGCACAGACTGTTTGCCTTAGGCATATTATAGAAGCAAGGCCTTGAAACAGGAAATAATTGCTTAACACTGAACAACATAATTATATATTTTTGAGAATTTTAGCAATTGATTTAAGGATATATATGTACATTTAAAAAAGTATGAACTTTTAATGGAGTAAAACTGTTCTTTCATCATTTTACTTTTGAAAGCTGATTTGCCTCCAGACAAATCACATTGCTTTCATTTTACATGCATAGACATTTTACAAGTCTTATTGTTAGTGAATCCCACGCAGTATGGCTTTAAAACTTTAATCAAACTAAAACCCACGGTCCACTGATGTTCTATAGACCTGCTGGGCTTAGAGCTGTTACAAGAAGAAATTTTCCCTTTGCATCCATATAAAGTCAAATTAATTATCATACAGTGATTCCTTCTGAAGAACAGAATTTCTTGGGCTGCATTTAAATAGAAATGTGTAACTCTTAATAACTGTATTAGAAGATTTTTGTTTTGTTAACTGCCACTGTCTGTTTTTCTTTTTCAATATTCTGTGGAGAGTGTTTCAACAGAAAAAAATACTAAATTAATTCATTTAGCATACAAAGACAGATTTTGGTTTAAATTAAAGATAAATCTCCAGGATCTGGTGTGAATCCAACTTCTATTTATATATATATTTATGAACGGAAGTGTTCATGGAAAGGTTTGAAACTATTTGACACTAATAGATTATGTTAAAGAATTTTTTTTTAAGGTTTGGTCTACATTATTGATGGTTCAGTTCTTCCTCAATAGAAAGGAGTACAAGACAAAAAGCATACATATAGTGTGGTTCTGCTAGTATATAAATATTTTGAGTGGCCTATTGTGGTGTATGTTTGCAAAGAAAAAGGAAGAAAGAAGGGCCTTACAACATAATATTGTTCCTAGCGCAGGAATATTTAAAATACTTGTAACTATTATACTTTTTTCCTACACTTAAAAAAAAAAAAAAGAAGAGAGAGAAATAACATATTTAAGAGTAAGAGGGGAAGGCAATAGCTGTGTCTGTCACTCTCTTAGTGGATTAAGTAATATTTCCTCTATTTTAAGAGAGTGGGGGTGAGGAAAAGAAATTTCAGTTCATGATGATGTAGGCAGGGAAGGGTTCATTTTTCTTCCTGGATCATTTTTCAATGGCTATAACTTTATCATCTCCAGAGCTAGTGAACTGCTGTAAATGTTCCTGCTTAATCTGGCTCCTATGACTTACACACACACACACACACACACACAAGTGTGCACAGGCACATAATATCAGAAACTTACAAAACTTTATCCATGTTCTCAATTTTTTAATGGTTTATGGAAACAGTATACACTCAAATGGAAAGAATCTGTAAATATTTCAGAGGAAAAAATAAAATGCAGCATAAATAAATGATATTTTTCAATAATCAGAATGTAGTATTTTAAATAACTCGAAGTATTGGAATATTTTCTTCAAATACCTTGCATGCTGATAGATGTGAAAATGTCCTGTTCATAACTGCTTTAAAATTTTATTAAAGCTAAGTAGTATATCTTATGAATCTCATTGCCATCTTGATAAACTCTCAGTGCTAAAGGGTGCAATAATACTGTAGATTGTAACAGCTGCTACACTCAGTGGTCTTTTCAACTTCAGATGATTTATTTTTGAAGTTTTATTTCCACAGGCTTCCAGTTAATTGCTGTGTGCTTTAATTGGGCTTCAGTATGCTCATCTTTTGATCACAGTGCAGTAACAGGAAACCACATTTGGATAAATCTTGAGGATGTCTGCAGCTTGATGGATTTTGTATGTGAATCTTTTGCTCCTCGGTCACACAAGATGCAGATTCAGTTAGGACAGCGCAAACTGCAAGCAAATTACAGAACTTACCAGTGCTACTAGAAGGTATATGCTGTGTCATAGCTTGAGCATGGCTTTGAAGAAATCATAAGGAGTAATAATACCATTGCCCTGATAGCTTTTAGTCATTAACTCCCTAGGTAAAAAATGAACCTTAGGAAAAAATGTTGTTGAAGTTAATTTGCATTCTCAGGCAATTTCACCAGATGATTATATCCAGTCTTCAAAAATTAGATGGAACTCTATTGATATTCCTGTTCTCTAACTCAGATAAAAATGGGAAATTGCTTGTATTCTTAGCTTGCAACAATAATAAACCTCAACAGACTTGAGAGGTAGGGCCATGTGAGCCTCACAAAGTTCAACAAGTCCAAGCTCTGCTCATGGGCCAGACAATCCCAAGCACAAGTACAATCTGGTGGAAAATTGATTCAGAAAAGCCCTGAGGAGAAGGACTCAGGGGTCTTTGTGGACAAGAAGCTTGACATGACCAGACAGAAAAGTTCACTTGCAGCCCAGAAAGCCAAACATATTGTGAGCTGTGTCAAAAGACACATGGCCAGCAGTTCAAGGGAGGTGATTTTCTCCCCTTCTACTCCATTCTCCTGATACCTCACCCGGAGTGCTGCATCCAGCTCTGGGGCCCTCAGCTTAAGAAGATCATGGACCTGTTGGAGTGAGTCTGGAGGAGGGCTAGGAAAATGATCAGAGCACCTCTCCTGTAAAGACAAGATAAAGGAGATGAGGCTGTTCAGCCTGGAGAGGAGGAAGCTCCTTCCAGTACCTAACAGGAGCCTACAAGAGAGCTGGAGAGGGACTTTTTACAAGGGCATGTAGTGATAGGACAAGAAGGAATGGTTTTAAACTGAGAGTTGATTTAGATTATAAGGAAGAAACTCTTCCCTGTGAAGATGGTGAAGCACTGGAACAGGTTGCCCAGACAAGCTGTAGATGCCCCATCCCTGGAAGTATTCAAGGACAGGCTGGATGGGGCTTTGAGCAATTTCATTTAGTGGAAGATGTCCCTCCCCATGGTGAGGGCATCGGAATTAGTTGAACTTCTAGATCCCTTCCAACCCAAACACTCTTATAGTCAAACTGTTAATTTTATTACTTACTATGTTAACATTTGTGTCCTTACCATTAAAATGCACTCCATGTAACTAAATGTGAGGCTATTCTCTGAAAAACAAAAACAAACACAAAACAAAAACAAACAAATAAAAAACAAACAAACAAAAAAAACAACTAACTTGCCATGTACTTTTGAAAAATCAGAATCACTAAATGTAATAACATTTTATGGAAGAGTTATTATAGAAAAGTTTCCTTATAGTGTATGGGTTTCTAAATCCATACAGGATTCTTGCCCTGATGGTGTATATACCTTAAATGGGATTATTCCGATGATATAATTTCTCATACTTTCTTATTATTAATTTATTTCACCAGTTATTCAATCTAACTGTAACATCCATGTTAAGGATTACTACTGCTTATTTGTGATGTCAAAGAGATTTCTTTCATTAGTTGTAAATCTAACTCTGGTTTTATTTTGTAGTTACTTCCTGGAATTACAAGAAAAGGGAAGCATTGATGATTGTTGAATTTTAACACCTTTTATTGCAATACAGTCAGTTTTTTGTCACTGTCCACTTGTATTTCTTCTGCAGTCTTTCCATCCTTCACTCTGCTTGGGTGACCTAATGTATTTAATTATTTTTGTAACCATTACTTGAAGATTCTATTTCTGTCACTTTTTTTTATATTTTTTATCTGTTTTGACAAAAGGATTTCAGCCCTGTATGTGTATGTAAGCATCATGACACATAACACAAACAAAATGTAAGTATATATGGTTATGTATACAACTAATATATACACATGTATTTACATGTTTGTGTGCATATATAAAAATATTCATATTTTTATAAATGTACACATGTACATACACACATGTAAATGCACATATACAAATATACATGTACATCATGTATATATAAATGCATAAAAATGTGAGTCCATGGATTTAATACTATAGACATTGAGGTTTTATCCTTTTTTCTTACACATAAATGTTTTTCTCCCTTAATTTCTTTTTCTTGAAATGCTGCTCCTTCACATATTCTAAGTATCTTAGGAAATAAAATATTCATACAAAAGATAATACTTCAAGGATTTCTAGACTCTATAGTACAATCACATGCAACTTATGTTATAGAATAACCAGAAATGTATTAATCCTTTTCAGAAAATATACTATTGAGGTGAATTGAGTATTAAGTCTACGAAGTATGAAATCTATTATGTATATACAGACTGGATAGTGAGAAGCTGGAGAGCAGCCCTGTGGAAACAGGCAGCTTAGTGAGTATTTGAAGCCGTAGCCACTTTTTCCTTCCTGGAATCTTCTGTCTGCTTTTGCCTCTTTCTTCTAGCATGGTTTCTTTTATTCCTGGTTAGATGTTTAAATTATGCAATGCTTCCTCTCCTGTCATGTAGTCAAAATTCTGCTGCCTGTATCTTCAGCCCCTGTCATCTTCTTTTAACCTTACCCACAACTTTGGACCTCTTTCTGTCTTTGTGTAACCAGCATAAATAAATTCCATTTGGATAATAAGTTTAAGATTGGAATTAAGAATGAATTTTTATTCCATTTTTCAATGTGTAAAAACACTTACACAATCATTTTACTGAATAAAGTTTCCTTTAGATTAGTTTACACTAGAACAATACACTTTATGAAAGAGAAAATCTCATTGCTTTGTCTTAGAGGAATCTGCAGAAGTGAAAGTGATCCCCATCATATTCCTTCTGAGTCAGTAAGGTTCATTGTAAAAAGTAACAGTAAAAAAGGGCATCTCCTCCGCTTGTTCTAGTTAGTTGTAGACCCTTATACATTATTTTGGGTAACATTGATGATACGTGCCCGGAAATCAAAAATGCCATTCACTTTACTGTTGGGGACCTAAAGTTTTCCTTGTTACCAGATATAAGTTTGAAAAAAAAAAAAATCCTAACTCAAGCACTAGATCTCAGTTTTATAATATTCTGTTCAGAACATTATTATCCACAACTGCTTATGTGTAAACCTTGGAATTTAACATGCAGCCTAGAACTGAGCTACACTTCTGTCTTTAATGGAGAGATAAAACATACTTGTCAATACATGGATTTCTGTATTTTTATAAGCTAAATAGCTTTCTTTTAGGAGTAATATTAGTGAAAAATATCTGTCAATGTCAATGTAGCAAAGAATGATTTTCACATGATGAGGTACCTTTATCTTCAAAAGTGATTAATTTTTTTAAGTAATTTTTTTTGGCAAATTACAGATATGGTCAAGCCAAACTCCAGCCTCATCATATAATACACAATGCATCATATAACACACATCATATAATACAGTGGCAGGCTGCACAGAATGGAGCATAGTGAATGCGACATGAAGGAACAGGAGCCTTAGACCTGTTCCATTTGTTAAGAATTTAGAACAGCTGGAGCATAGTCCAGACAATGTTTTGAACATCTGTTCAGAACATATTCATGGCTAACCATTGTAATATTCAGAGCAGTTAAAATGAATCATCTTCATAAAAATATATTCTGCATGGCCTATATGACACAGTCATTTGTTTCTTTGTTGCTTGCCTCTTATCTGACATTACAATTAAAAGAAAGTCAATTAGTACATGTTTTATTGGTGGTTCTCACCACTTTGTTAAATGTAATTATAAATAAAAAATGTCTAATTGCAACTTACATGTAGCTTGAAAAATTAACCTCATGTGCCCCATATGAAACTGAGTAAAGAAGAGTTATACAAAAAAGTGCTGCTGGGAATTAATCTAGCATGTCAGTGGGTCAAACATTTCCTGTATGAGCAATGGGGAAAAGAGCCCAATAGCTGAGCTGTTTCCACTTATTACAGTTCTACCCTACAAATAGCCTTATCTCTCTCTTTGGAGTACATGCCAGAAATCACCTTCTCATACTCACTTTGTGCTGTATGCATACAAGGGATTTATTTCACCTTCTATTTATTTGTTGTTCTGCTCTTTATTTACTGTCACATTTCCCTTGAAAATGAGACACTATTGATACATCACACATCACGGGGTAAAATGTTTACATGTCAGCCCTGGGATATACAGAGATTGATAGGAGAATTAGTTTAGGATCATACTCACAGCATCAAAGTTGCTGCAGGTTCACTGAGGAAATGAGGTTAGATTATTCTAGAGCACAGTCATCTACCTGGCATCAGATAGGCTGCCTCCCTTCTGTGACCATCTCACTTCATCACCATCAGATAATCTCTTCAATGCCTCAAACTGAGGTGGCATATGTTTGCTCCATCTCTAATATTTTGTTTACCTTTAAAAATACCTAAATTACTGTTTAACATTTTTTCACCTGTCCTTTTCTATTTTTCCTCTCTTCCTTTTTTTTTTTTCCCCTCTGGAAGAAATTGTTGCTTAAACTGTTTGTGGTGATTGATACAGAGTGTTTTCAAATGCTGGAAATATATCTAGTAATTACATTGTTCAGACATGAAGATTGTATTACCTCAAATTGTCTGGAATGATGTCAATTTATCAAACTTCCTGTGAGAAGTTCATCTCTGCTGTAAAGTGATCACTCCTCTCTTTGTTAGTCTGCTTTATCTAATACAGAGGGTCCAGAGGGGATTTATCCACTCTCTTTTTCAACTTCATCCTCTTTTGGATTCCACTAGACCAGGGGGGGGAAATTAGAATGTTTTGTGACTGCCTTGTTTATTTTATCCTCTTTAAATGCAGTAGAGGGAGAGGATGTATAATTTGATTTGAAAGCCTGAGACAGTTGAGCAACAGGGCTTCGACAGAGCAGCAGTAATCATGTCTGCTTACTGAAGTAAAACACAGGCTGTTTGTATTCCAGACAGAAGATTTCAATTATGGTTGTTTAAGACTAACATATTAAAAAGCATAAAGATTCATTTCCTCTTAAGCATTGACTTGGAGAATCCTTTAATGCAAGCATCAAAGTGCACTTCCTGGACATTTTCCTGTCTGTTTAACACTGTCAGAAGAAATCATGTTTGTAACATTTGTCTTCCTGTTAAAATAAAAAAAAAAAAAAAGTTCTAAAAATTATTTTTAACTTTTGGACTAGCAGTAACAGAATAATTAACTTATAGTTAGGTGTAGAAATGTAGTGTTCTTGGGCTTTTTTCCATGGAATCATTCCAGTACTTTCAGATTAACTGACCTAAAAATAAAGGTAAAGTCAAAATGAGATTTGTCTTATTCAAAGGACATTTACTCAGTGAAAATCTGGACCAGTATCACTCAAAAACTAAAATGAATCCTGATTCCTTAATAACCTCAATTTATATCTTTTTAATGTGTTTCTTTCAGTCCTCTGATAAGGACATATATTTTTATCATTTTTCCCCCCTCACCATTAAGACCTGTGTTCTGTCTATTGTGAAATTGATAATTTCTCTAGTGGTGCAAAAGTACTAAACAGTTCTAAGAATTCCATGGTCACACAGCAGATTAATCAATTTAAGCAACCGTATGTCCTAATTAAAAATTACTTTTGGAATTTCTCAACTTTTTACAAGGTTATTTGTTGGCCAAAAGAATACATATAGCAAAGTCAGCAGCTATATTCCCTTGACAAACCTTAAGCTGCAAAGAAGAAGCATAATCAGTACTACTTCATGGCTCCAGAACCCTCTATTTTCCCTAGGAAATAGTGGAACCAAACTGCCTTTAATGTTTGGAGCTTATCCATACTTAGTTGCTTCCAATGTTTCACCTCAAGGAGAAACTTCCAGCTGTGAGACTAAAAAAGCCTTTTGTGACTTTATTAACTTTACTTAAAATAAAAGGTATGCTTCTTGGCTTTGTATTTTACAAAGACATTGAAGCACTTTAATGTTTGAGGTAGCACATCCAGGTGATTCAACTAATTAGGCAAACCCAGTGATGTACCACTGAGTAAGTCTGGCAAAATTGCCTAGCCTGGATTTGTAGTCCAGAGCACCAGTGAAATAACTCAGTAAGTGCATTCATCAAAGGTCCTGTTAACAAGGAAGGAAAAAGGTGCTAAATAAAATCCAAACCAGATTTAGCAACCTTTGATAACGTATAATATTGTAATTTTCATACTGCATTTCTGCTACTTCTATATCCCACACTCTCAGCATTTTTTATACTATGAGGTTTATGCAATTGATGTGATTCATTTTTAAAATAATAATATTTTTTTGGGGAGTAGCTCAGGGAATAACTCTAGGTATTACTCAATTATTTAGAAAATTTAGCTCCTTAATTCCAGGTTTGATTTAAGCTTACTGTTTAGCACATATATTCTCAAAGCACTTTCTCAGAAAGCACTATTATAGATGTAGACTATAATCTTTGAACTGCTTGCAACAACAAGCCATCTTTTTATTATATTTTCCAAGGCAATTACTATGATTTCATATCCGTGGCTCTTTAGAATCTCTCTAATAACACAAGTCTACAATGTTACGTGTTTCTCCCACCCTCACTAACCAGTTCAAAGACTATTCCATTATTTAGTGTCTGGACTTTTTCTTTTCGTTCTTT
>VXBU01000210.1:107782-133180 GCA_013400315.1 Bombycilla garrulus | reverse complement strand
GGAAGGAAGGAAGGAAGGAAGGAAGGAAGGAAGGAAGGAAGGAAGGAAGGAAGGAAGTTATATGAGTGAGAGGCTGTAAATGTAACAGTGTAGATACTGCTGCTCTTAGAAAAGGTTTCCTTCTCTTTTTCACCACAATCCCAGTTACATTGTGGTCTGGGGCAGTAAGTTTACCTGTTTAAAGTGTATGGACAACTGTGATGTAATTCTGACTTTCAAAATTCTTGCTAAATTGGCCAACAGACAAGCAAAGAGTGGAAATCTCAGTATTGTAGCTTTCTTACCAAACATGTGCAGAATATATCTAGATAGGAAGGGAGAAAAGGAGAGAGAAAGAAGGGAACCACAAGAGGCAGAAAGATTCTATTTTGTTGTCCCTTTTCTTTGTTAGCATAAACTGAACTTTGATACACTTGGAAAAGTCATTGTAGTGTGTAAATATTTGTTGAGGAGAGAAAGAATTATTTTTAACAATATGTTTCTACATTTAAAACCACTTGGCATCATCAATTGTTAAGTACATGACATACAGAAATACCACTAGCAGGTAAATTGCTCCTGGAGAGGGAGGGGGAAGAAAGAAGGAGCAGAAGGAAATCAGTGAGCAGACATCTTTGTGGTGACTTCCTCATTGTGTGAGCTGGAAACTGGAGGCTTGAAATGGTCTTTGCACCTTGAGTCATCAATAGTTTTCATGTATCATTCTCAATATAAAGATATGGGACTCATGGATGGTGATGGGGTGCCTATTTTAGGTCTCCTCTTGGCTGAATTGCTTGTTGGTGCTGGCATAAAAAAAAAAAAAAAGAATTAAATGTCCTCTGCACCCCCATGCTATATTTTTTTTTTAACCAGCAAGTATTCTAGCATGAAGCTTTTAAATATTTTATATCTAGAGTGCCTCTTTCATTAAGAGTACACTTTTATTTCTTGACATTGAGAAAATGGATCAGGATCCTCACTTTAAAAAATTTTGTTTAAATGCAGATTTTGAAAGGCTGCCAGGGTTGAATAAAAAATCTCTGCAGAACAAACACTATAAAAATCAATAGCATTCTTTCCAGGGAGTTGTATTTATCTGGTCATGCCTCTTTGCATTTCACTGTACCATTTTTTGTGGTTTTAATCTCTTTTCCTTTCATAAAAGCAATGCCTTGTACCTGGCTAAACTAAAAAGGACTGTTGCACTCTCTGGGCCTTAAATAAATAACTGGTCACCATAATTAAACAGATACTTCTTAAGGTTTCTTTTTTTATTATATTTGCATTTTTAGTTTTACAAGGGAGAATTCAAAATTGCCTTTAAATTTGTTCTTTAACATGTTATTGACATATAATATATATATGTATATGTATCAGGAAACACCATCTAGCAGCAGGACAGTTAAGAGCAAGGGGCTGCATAGGAGTAGCTACTCAGCTTGGTATATTTGCAGCCAAAAGAAAAGATGTCAAAAAGCTCTTAGAGAGTTTATACCCATGGACTGTAGATGCTGATATTTCCAAAATTTTATACCTCAGGTACAAAGTATGTCTAATTTTCAGAAACTAAAAAATATAAAGCTCTGTAAACTCTATACTAAAATAAAAAAAAAAAAAACAAAGAAAAGTTGTCTTGTTCTGCATTGGTTCAGCAAATCCATAATTAGAGGAATAGACCATAAATATTTCCTTTCACATGTAGTATGTGAGAGCCTTATTCCTTAAGCATAAATATTTTGCAGCAATGACGTCTTAGTCTTCTGACTATCTTAGTCTACTGTGCAACCTTGGCAGGGAGGAAAGAAGAAGTGCTTTTGTGACAGAGGAGGTACTGGATCAGGTGTTCCTGGAGTCTTCTGTGAGTGCTGAAAAACAATTCTGGAGAAGTGAACACTTAAATATACAAGTTATAATGTCCACCATAGCAGTTTGTTGTCTAAATGGAAAAGTTGTGATGCCAGAGATAAAATACAGTAGAACTCCTGAGCTACTATAAAATATCCTGTCATGCAAATGTCAGTGCTCTATTGGATTTTATAAATGATGTACTTCTGCCAGCTCAGATGCAGCCTGGGAGTCCTGCCTATTACAAAGTTTTGCCAAAACACTTCAAAGGGCTGCAAGTATTTTCTATATCAAATGGTGACATATTTTAAAGTCAAAGGCTGGATTCATCTGTCTTATATTTTTTTCTCAGTTCTCATCAAGTAAATGGGAACTGTTGTATGATTCTTAAGCATTACAAATTTGGGTTGAAAGTCATGTTGCCAATATCAAATGCTAGAAAATATGGCAGGCTTTACAATTTTTGTCATCAACTGTATTTTGTCCTCTAGGCTTAGCCAGATACTTTTGCACATGGGATTCAGATAGCCGCAGAAAGGCTTCAAGTTTGCTTAAGCATCCTGATTGTGAATGCTATTTCAGTCAAATTAGATTGCCAGAGCATGGCAGCAATGTCATTGAGTTATTATGTTTTGAAGTCATTCCCAAACACACATTTCATTATTTTGTTTTGTTTGTTTCTCCTTTCCTGTTTTTTGTTGGTTTTGTTTTGTTTTGTTTTGTTTTTAAACCTATCCTTCCTGTAAGGCTTCTTTGCTTTGGACTGGATAAAATTCATGCTATGCTGTGATCAGCGTCCCTCTGAGGCTTTGTACAAATGACCAAATATTTATACCCCATAGATAAAACCAAAAGTGAAAGGATGCAGAACTATCACATGAAAAGTGAGCAAGTCAGGACTTGCAGGGCTTTGCTCTATGACATGAGAGCAAATTCTGCTACAGCTTGTATCCTTCCTAATTCAACTGCAACCAACCCACAACCACAGGTAGACAGACTGTGGTCCATTACTTACAGGAAAGCACCCTTTTTGATCATTTCATCCTCAATTTTTTATCTCTTATTATATACTTCAAAGTACATGGAAGTAAATTGGTGACAGACTGAAGAGTGCATGAATCCTTCAGGCATGAGTGATGGAAATGTCTCAGAGACAAGGTAGATTAAAGAGCTTCTGACACCTGTGCTGTGTGGATTTTACCCCTTATTGGATGGGCAGCAGCCTGGATCAATGAACCAACACGCCCAAGTTATTCTTAACAAAGATCAGTTCAGTAGATGTATTTACTTTGTAGATACCCAGAAGCTGTGGTGGCACAGTCAAGGCAGACTAACAAACAGAGATGATCTGGCTGAAACTTAAGTTAAAGAATCAGGAACCAAATGGAAACCCTTAAAAATCTCCAGTATGTAACAGTTAATTTTGCCACTGTTTGATATCTCTGGTGGTGTATGCAATCTCTTTCCAATGCCAGACTGTGAGGCTACATTAGCAAGGAAAATTGAAGTTTCTGATTCAGATAAACTTGATTTAGATTCCAACTTGAACACTCAAAGGAAATGAATGTTCAAATCTAGGAAATGGTCATGACATACAAATCAAAATAAATTGCACAGACCTTTTTTTATCCTGTTGAACTCTTCATATTTTTAAAGATATTTAACCCTGAATATGCTAGTCATTTACATGTCAATCTGTTGTAGAATAATTTTCACTAGCCAAGATAATATTTCTGCTTATGAAAGCACCTGCTTACATTTCAGTGACTTCAGAGAGATATAAGCATGTAAGAAAACACTTCAGCTCCTACTTGAATAGTTTTTTTCCTCAAGTGAGAAATTCAATTAATAACCGTTAGATATGTTCATGAATACAATTAGACGTTTCTAAATTTGTAATGAATAAGTCAATTGTCCTTTGGTATAGTAAAATAATCCATTACTGTAACTCGTCCCTTGAATACTTTGATGAGTTGTATTTCAGCCTTTTACAACACCAGAGCATTCTGAACACTGAATGTGATTTATGCAACATTTTCTCTTTTATTACTAAGAAGTCCTTATATTGATTTGGAAAAAAAGTTTCAGTGTAAGAATGATCTTCTTAACAAATAATTCATTAATAGATAAAAGGAATAAAATTATCACATTTTTTTCAGAGGTCAATGAAATTTAGGCAGAAATCATACATTCTGCTTTTAAAAATACAGACATGTCTGAGCAAAAGCTGCTTTATATCTTGCTCAAAGCTATGAAGACAACTATCCAGGTAAGTCGTCTTATTTTGCATGCAGGCACAGAGTCTGGATTTCAAACATTAAAACAAACAGCTGTATTGTTGATTTGTTATTGTGAACCAGTGTCTTTATACATGCATGAATTAAATTATATAATTTGAACTTCTTTGAATGCTTGCTGTCTTGTTACTACATATTCTTTTTCATCCAAGAAAGCAAAAAAGATTCCCTATAAGTTCCAGGCCTTTTAAAATTAGGTCATTGAAACATGATATTGAGATACTTGTTTTTACAGATTAAATGCAGTTTTTTCAGCACTAACTCTAGAAATAAAAGCTTCTCCATATTTCAGCATGTGTATTTTGTGCTCATTTAAAATCAGGCTGAAACATCTGGCTGGGAACAAGTTTTCTTTAAGGTTTTAGTCAAACAGCCAAAACCTATGCTTTCATCTGTGTGCTTTTCTCCTAAAAACAGACTAACCAGAAAGAGAAAGAAAATACATGCAAATAATCTACTGAATTTCAGTTACATTATTTATTAGCAACAGAGAAAAAAGGAAAAAAAAGTGTGCAGGTAGTCCATTTTTGTCTCTTGATGAGACCTGTTTCTAATGAAACATTTTTTTAAAAAAGAATAAGTCAACCCTTACAAAATGAGCATTTCTACATGTGCATTTGTTATTTAGATATGCATTTTTTTACTAATACTATCATACCTATGGCAAAGAAAGAACTAGACAGCTCAAAAATGCTAAAGAAATAAATTTGAAGTGTAAAAGACAGATGTAATGAAAGATTGAAAACTGAAACGATAAAGGTAGGTTAATACAATTGAAAATACAGATGATGAGTGAGCAGTGAATCTGTCAACTTCTGTTTGCATGTACACACATAAGAGTGCAGATGAACACAAAACACATCGAAGTATAAAAATAAAGGCTGATTAACACTGTGGCTGATCTTTGTAACTCATATCAGTTAAGTTTATTGTTTCAGAGAATAAATTCGTTGGGAGCTGGGATCAAGAGGAAATTACTGTCAGTAGAAACTGTTGTACAGTGTTATATACTACCAGAAATATTTTACTGGATTTGATGGACCACTGTTTATTCCAGTCTAGGAACCCCAATGATCTATGTATTGGTTACCTCAGCCACGATGCTTAGCACCACAATAAGAAAAAAGAGTGATAATGGCTTCTTTGCTCTCCCTTCTCTGCTCCACCCATCTGACATCTTAACTGTGGAAAAGTACAGTGACCCTTGAAGAAACTCCTTAATGCAGTAATCAGATCAGTAACTTTTTCAGCTCTGATATCAGAATCACTTAACATTTTGCTTAGGCATTCATGATTTTTGGTTTTCTCCTTTTTTTTTTTTTTTCCCGTTCACTGAAGTTGCTTCATGACAGGTAAAGTGCCTTCTAAGTTCTCTTCTGAAATATGTTCTTGCTTTAGGAGACAGCTTTCCTGTCTTTCCCAAAAACAAAGGACAAAAAGTCTTTGAACTCTTGAGAGACTAATGCACATGCTTCCTTTGTAGTCAATATGAGTATTAATAAGGGGAAAAAAAAATGAACCAATTGTGTTTCAAATTAAATGGAAACCTAAGAAATATCTCCCATGAGAAATTAGGAGTCCATTTAAAGACAGGCTAATACATATAGCACTCAAAATCAACAAAGAAATAAGAGAAAAAAAATCTATCTAGAAATTCAGACATCCAAACACTCTCCTAACATATGGATCTTCCTGCAGTCCCAGATATCAAAGCCATCATCCTCTAACCAACTGCCACTCCTCAGTGTCCTTCAGCTTATGCTAATGATGCAGGCATTGAAGGCTGATACTGGGAAAACAGAAATTCAGATCTTTAAATGTCAGACTTTTCATTTTGGAATACTTTGCTCTTCTGGTCTTTGCTACTCCACATTCTTTTGTTAGTTTTTTTCACATGGTGGACCTCAGTAATGCTGTTAGGCAGACCATGGTTATGAGGATATTCATAACTCTGGATACAGGTTTCTGGTCATTTCTAACTCAGGACAAAGTTGATGAGAACCACAGTGCCAATCAAAATTTAAAATCATTCCTCATTTTTCATTGGGAAATAGATTTATTTAGACAATTCTAGTTACAAAAAGGTTTTTTTGTACAAAGAGAAAACAAGAGAGAATAAAAAAGGAGGGAGGATTCCATCATGACAGACTTTCTAAAGAAAGAAAATCTTGAAAGTATCTCTGACACCTCCTGTAATAATCTTGACTCTGCCAGCATAGTGGAGATGAATACTTGTGTTCTCACCAAGAGTGTCTTTCCAGACACGCTGTCATAGGAATTGGCATTGTTAAAATGATAAGAGAGTGATGGTACTGTTTCTCCTGCAACCATCACATCAGGTTCATCCTTACATAAAAGCAAACTCAATGGTTCTGGACAATTACTAAAGCAGGAGAGATATTAATGCCTGCTAATCTATGCTTTTTGTGTGTGGGAGTCTAACCTGCAGCTCAAACTCAGTTATATACCCTGAAAAAGTAGTGAACATTTCTAAAACTAATGTTTCATGAGTTTGTTTCTCCTCAATCTCTTAGGAAATGTTTATGATACATGATTTTGAAGCTTAAAGAAACCCAGCCTTGTTTACATGCCAAAATTAAAGCCATCAGTATGCAATTCATGACTCCAGTTTCCAGTTTTTTAGAGTGTAAAAAAAAAGATGCTGTCATTGTTGCTGTCCTTTGCAGGCCAGAGTTGATATGTAACAGCAGGTGCCTTTGAAAGAAAAGTTGTTGGTGCTTGTAAAGGCAGACTGCCCAAAGATGCATCTTTTTTTATTTAGGGGAAGGCCATTGTTTCTTTTGTTGCACTGTCAGGGGAAATCTTTGTAGAAGAGCTCAGGCAGATAAAATGGCAAAAAAGGTTTAAGAAACATGGCCATATTTGAGTTCATGGACATTACAGGTCAGCAGTCATATTTAAACATGCTCATACTTGAATACTGTCCCCATGATTATCTAAACCTAGTAATCCTGGAACTTAAGATAATCTTTATCTTTAATACTGCTTTTGTTGAGCTTTTTTTTTTAGTTATTATTGGTTTCATATTTCAATACATAGAGATATAAAACACTTTTTTTTTACACAAAAAGTCTTAGTAATAGTTAACAGTCATGATGAAGCAGATAAAAAAGAATGTAGCCTGAAAGAGGTAGCTCTAGGAAGCTCTAATGCCAAACATAAAAGATATTATTATTATTTTTTGGGGGGTTAAGTTGAAATTTTGGAAGCAAGGTAGCACACATATCTAGTTACAGTCTCTATGATTGAATAAGATTGACAGTTCTCAAATTTTGGAAACAGATTTCAATCTTGTGCCATTTCATATAAAGCTGAATTATATCCTCTCATACTAGGATTTCAATGCACCATTTTTTTTGAGATTTGGGTTCTATTTCTGTGTTGAAGCCGATGTCTCTAAGCAAGATTCAAGGTAATTAGTACTTCTACTTGCTAAATCTGCAAATAGCAGTATTCAGTCTTCTAAGTTGCATCAATTAGAAGGAAGTCTACATGCATTATTTGAAACCATCAGTAATGAAATATTACTGGTGTTGGGATGCTTTACCTGTGTCACAGCATTTTTTTCCCAATAAAATCTTTACATTTCTTCCTGACTTTTACAGTATGCTAAAATATATTTAATTTAAACTATAATCAATTGCAAACCATAAAATTTATACAATTAAATATCTCAGTCTTATCAAAATGAACTGTTGTAATACTTCTATAAAATGAGATATGCTTGATGGTTTTCATTGTTGGTTTTTATTTAAAATTAGCACATTTTGAGGAAATAGTCTTCCAGCAACCAGTTTTATCAATTGTCAAATGACAAATATTGTCAATGGAGCAGAAGATTTTATCTGTTTATAGTTTGTAGCTTGTTATCTAGGTTGTCTAAGTACCTCCAGCCCTGGATTTTTCAACTGAAGAGTCTCAGTTTTTATTCTCTGGTCTGTGCCTTATGCCCACCATACTTTAGTATCTCTCTACATTTAAAATTGTGTTGAAATAGCACACTGGATATGAATGAAACTATTGATAAGCAATATGTCCAAAATCAAATCATGGCAAAGAATAATCTCGTTATATGGAAAGGAGAATGCAACACCTGGGCCATTTTTTTCTGGATGCGTCGGGAGTCATTCAGAATTAGTAGAAAGCTTTATTTCTTATGCACTGTTGAGCAGCTTCCAAAACACAGCAAAGAAACCCCATCTTTTTCATAAGTCAGTGGAAAGTCAAAGGTTCATGCAGAGGGTGAATTATCTGTTGGAAAATAAATTGTCGGAATTTTTTGACATCTCTATTTGGACAACACTTGGGTCACTTGGGAGACTACTTCAGGAAGAATAGCATTTTGTTATAAAAAAAAAAAAGAGAAAAAAAAGTGAAAAAAAAAGCTCCAATCTAAATTAATCAATTAATCCTCCCTTTGCCCTTCCTCCCCTCCCATATGAATATTGAAAGGAAGGATAATGACAAGATGCATTCAATTTGCACTTGATTTGTTTGACTAGCTCCAACCTGCAACAGTCAGTACTTTGTGCTTTGATTCAATATTTTATTTTCTTTTAGTTGTCAGCAGATGTTCAAAGGGACCTGCAGTTCCCTGTATGTTGTAGCTGATATCAGGGAGTGTGTTCATAGTTATGTATAATAACATCATACAAGACAGTGATATACAGTGATGGCAAGCTGCCAATCACTGCATAATATCAGGCTTTGGAACACATTGCATTTGCTTGCTGATGTATTATACCTCTCCAAATAAGATGATAAACTATGATAATTAGGTTGTGTGGTACCTGCTGGGGCAAAAAACAAGCGTGCAGGGGGGTATTCAGGGAGGTGTTCTCTGCTAGAGCTAGCAGGGCACTTAGGATCCTTTTTGGAAAAAGTCTTTTGTTATGCAGAAGAAAACATTTCTATAGCTAACTTTTCTTCTGAAAAGCACATTGCTAGCTGAAATGCTGTTTTTCCCTGCGTAACAACTCTTCACATGTGGCACTTTCCATAATCAGAATCAGACAACAGATTGCCAAAATTAAAACAAATCCTTGGAATAGCTACACTTTATATCAGAGTGCAAAAGGAGAAGAGTCTTTGGGACAGCAAAGACAGTGATATCTATCCAACCCAGCTCAGACCACTCTTATCCCACATTTCTACTGTGGTTTTAATTTGTGCTGTTTTTTTTAATATACCAGATATGATGCATTATAATCAAACAGAAGTTCAGGTTTTGCACTTGATGATATTCCTGTAGTCAAGGATGGTATTCTGGTGAAACAGAAGTCAGAATTGATTCTGACCTGATACATTAAGGATTTGAAAGCTGTCAGCCCCCTGGAATCCCATCTGATATGCTTAGCACAGAAGGAACACTGCTGCGTGCATCACTGCCCAGCACCTTGACAGGGCAATGACCAAGGCAAACAAACATGGGGGAATTGGTTAAACACTGTTGGACATGTAGACCCAGATAAATTAAAACATGGCAAAATGTTTTGACATATACTTCAGGATGATCTTAGGTGGCAGCAGCAGAGAGCCCAAAATTGCTCAAACAAGGGACTGCGATGCCTGACCTTTTTCTCAGCTCAGTCCCAGTCCTGGTTACATACCTTCTCTTTGGGCACTCATCAGGCTGCAGTGCAGCCCCAGTCATGCAGTGGCTGTGAATACTGAAGAAAGTCCTGGCCTGCAGCTAGGATAGAGCCCTGTACTTTAGAGACAGAAACCTTCTTTTCCCCAGTAACCTCCCAAACTGGCTCTAGTCCTGACCCTATTGTGTGACTATTGAGATTGTTTTAATTTTAAAAATCATGGTGAGAAATACAATTTCTCACTAATTAATGAAATCCAAGGCTTTTCATGAATAGAGCTAAACTGTGACAAACTTAAGTTAAAAGACTTATCCATATGAAACAAAGGTCTGTTTATCATTGCAATTAACCACTTAAAAATTGGAAGTAGTGCCTTTTGCACTGCTTTCCTTTCTGGATCTGACCTATAAAATACTTTTTCATAGTATGTGGGCTGATGTGAAAAATCTGCATATTGGGAGCAGTATACATTCTTGTGTGTGGAGTATGGGGTTATATTTGTTAAAGTTGTTAAGGCTTATGTTCACCAGAAGGCCCTGTGGGGAAGGCACAGCCACAGGCTGGATGGTTGGAAGCTTGTTGGGCAGTGAGAGGCAGTTGTGAGGAGGAACATGTGGACAGCAGATGAATAGGAAGCTAACTGGGTTATAAAACACATGGACAGCAGCACTGCAGCTGAGCAGACAACGGGTGACCTTCTTCTGTTAAGTTCTGGTTTTGTCCAGTGGATGTTAAAGATATAAAAGGGGGGTGATTTCTACGATAAAGTGACTTCCTTTGGATGCATAAGGGGGTCTGTGCCTCTTTGTTCCCTATTGCTACACTCATGCTGCCTAATGGATGGTAAAGACCTGCAAAGCCTGTGCCAGACTACTGAGAGATAGAATGTAGGAGAGGGAATGGTGAAGACAAAGAACTCCCATATGCAATACTTACTCTAAGTGTGCTCTCTCAGACTAATACTTTGTCACCTTGTAGGGTGTGGTAAGTAAGCGCAGCACAGCATAAAAAAGAAATGTAAAAATACAGTTTATATACAAAGTAAATCTAAATATGAAAAATCATCTATATACGAAGTAAAAATAGAAATAAAGGACTATATACAATCCAAAAGACATTTTGTTTGTGAGTTTTAGTGTATCTACAAAACTAGTGATTTACTTTTTATCTAAGCATCAGAAATGTAGATGTTCTGTCACTGATGGGGGTCACTGCTTCAGGCATACATATAGTCACTTATGTTGAATACAAGGTGTGTTTTATTCAGGTTGAAACAAAACCAACTAATTTAGGATGTTTTTGATAGTCTTAATTTATCAAGACTTCATAATACCTATTATCATATGAACTCGTTTAGCATTTAACTAATCTATTGGAACCTGATGAGCTATTTTGAAGAAAAAGTACTTTTAGCCTGCAATTTATTTATGTCCAGCTGTTTTGAGCCTTACACTTGTTTTCGGATGTAGGCTGATCACCCTTTATTCGGCCATTAAAATGAGAATCATATATACAGCTTATTAATTACATGTCCAAGGATCTAGCCATTGATCAGTTTGGACAGAGGAGAAATCTGGGCTAACTGCTTTGCAAGAGCCACTGAGAGGCAACATTATGATGACACTGATAACAGTGTTGGTAATTCTTTTTCTGAAAGCAATATTTTTTTGCCTTAATTATTAAACACAGTGGTTTTCTTACTCCTACAGAAAGAAAATAAAACCAAGAAACCTGTTCTCAAATCAAAATTCTGCAGTATGATATTAAAGAAAAACAATCTCAAATAAAAGGCCATGCCAATTTACCATATTTTATTATGGAATGTAACAACCACATTTCTTCACAGTCAATTCAATATTTTTGTTCAAGTTTAAACTGATTACTTGAAAAATGAATGAAAAACATTCCGTAAATTGAATTTCAAGGCAGCTGGCTGCTTAACAGGAAAGCTGAGTATCAGACTAGTACTGCTTGAGAGGTTCTCCAGAATCTTAAAAGCATCCAAAAGTATGATGATTATAAATTTCTACAAGTTTTATGTAATTATACATGACATTTAATAGAAATCTTCCAAAGTGTCTAGATGAAGCTTATCTGAGCTCAAGTGAAATTAACAGTTAAGAGTACACTTCAAAATGAAATCCTTCTTGTTTTGCACATCTCATATTACAACAGTAATTTTGACAAAGACAGTCAAACTGTAACTAAAATAAACTGTAAAATAGAAGCTATTTTTAATTAGCTATTTGCAGGTCTGATTTAGTTGTATTTTTTTATCCTCATTTTGCTTTGTTATAATCTAAGTACCTTTGATGCAGGTACTCTGTGCTTTGATGATTTTATTTTCATGCTTTCCTTTCAAAGCATTTGATATATTAAAACATGCTGGTCTGTTTGGATCATTTGAAATAAAAGAAAAAAAAAAAAAGAACTATTTTTATGAGTTTTCTTTTTTTGTTGATTGAATGACAATGGACCAGAACAAGAGTCTACAGAAATAGATTTTTGCATGCAGTAGGATTAGTTAACAGAATCAGAATGCTATTTCTTTATGCACAATTTTTCTCACTCAAAATCCCACTAGGTATTTTAAAAGAGCTATCTCTATCCTAAAAAGAAGTCATTTAACCTCAGAGAGGACTTATCATTTAATGACACTTAGATGTTACATAAATTTAAACAAAGTACTTAAAACAAAAATAGTTAAGTGTTGCGGTGCATGTTTTTTCCTGATTTCATTGTTAATGATATTATTGTAGTTTGTTCCTATGTTCCCCCCCATTTGCTTGTCCCAGTGGTTTCTTCCTCAATTGCACCCTCCCCTAAACCGCCTTTCAACGTGTCTTCTCCCTTTATTCCAGTACCTTCCCCATCCATCACCCAAACCCTGCCCCTCCTTCCAGACCTTCGCTTGTCAATCCCCACACGGGCCAATCCCTGAAATATCCACCTCCTTAGAAATCCCCTAAACCTCGATGCCCCATTGGCCCATGTGACCCCTTTTCTCCTCCCCTTGTCTCCATTAGATTGTGTTCTTTAAACCCCACCTTATGATCCTCCCCTATGCTTCTCTGATTGGTTTACTGTTTATGCCCAGCCCTTAATTTGTAACCGTACAAAACCCCTTGCACAGCCATGTTTGGGCCTCTTTTGTTCTCTTCCTTTCATTACCGATAAACTCTTTGTTTGGAACCCGAGAGCAGAAGAGCCTCCTCTCTCCCCTTCGTCTCTCCCTTGACAGCGCTCTGCTTCCATAGAGCCAAAGCTCTAAGGTTCTGTCACTGACACAACACCTGCAGTGACAGTTCCCCACTCTCAGTGTGGCCCTTCTGGATCATAGTGTGGGGGGTCAGAGCTAGCTGGGCCCCGGAGGACTGCGTCAGTTAAGATCTTCCTATTGATATCATTGTTTAACGAGTTTGAAGTAGAGGTTCTGAACAAAAGCCTCCTAGTGTGCATGGAGCATACTTGTGAAGATTCTACATAAGCTTCTGTTCTGTAACAATGGAATAAGCTACACTATTGAAAGCATTCCTATCCCATTTCATCTAATATTTCCATAGCAAATGTTGAACACAATTACACAGTGTAAACTGTTTATTACAGCTCTCAGTATTCTTTGAATTTCAACAGGAAAAAAAATCAATGAGAAAGTTAAATAATCTAACTTCATTCTTCTATTAGACAGCTTATTACCTTTGTCTCTTTTAATATGAGCAGTAAAGGTAAAGTCAGCAGCTGGAGAATGTAGACGTATTAAGAGTGGAAGAGGTTTGAAGGGTCACAGAACAGTTTACTGAAGAAAATCAGAGGAGATTTTATTAAATAGCAATTAAGAATTGAATATGGAAAATACTATTGCTAAATGCTTTGACGTGAGTCATTAATGGAAGAGATTTTTGGTAATTATCTGTACTAGGGAAGAGTAAAATTGTCCTTATGTACATAATCACTTTTCTTCCTTAGGCCTATTAATAGCAATGTCATTGGCAGCTGACCCAGGTGGATTTCCAAGCCTAGTGGTGAGGCAGTCTCCTGTTGTATGTGCACTTGTGCCCTATACAAACCTCGACCTTGAGGAACCTTAAGACTATGCACCAAGTGTAATGGGACTACGTGGTAAAACAGTCTGCAGAACCCTCCTGGTTCAGAGTATCTTGTTTCTTTTTCACCCTATTCTTCCTTAAACTTATGTGAAATTCAGTTTTTCTGGGCATTTTGTACATAAAGCCTGAGAATATACTGCAAATGAAAGTTGTGGTTTCTACTTCTTAATGGCCTTGTGCTGAAATTTGCTGTGACAGCAACTGTGCCAAACAACAAAAGTTGTAAAAGGAAACAGAACCTGTAAAAGGAAGTGATCCTCATTTTGTTCAAGAAATCTAAAGGCTACATAGAAAATACCATTAATTTTCAGTTCAGCATTATCTTGTCTTCCCAGCCCATTCTCATTGAAGTGAAGCACATGAGGAATGTGGCTATTTTCTTCTTTCAGAAAATTGTTCTAGACTTTCAGGTCTAGGAACTTTCAGGTGTTGAGTCATAAGGACCTATGAGTGCCAATTACTGCATTGGCCTCCATCATGATTATCAGCAAATCTGAAGAGGTTTTTTCCAAATTCCAAATCAGGACTGAAGAGGAAATTAAAAAACACTTCTGAAACTGTTCACCCAAGGTTTTTGAAAATGCCTTGAGCAAAATCAAGAGACACTTGATTTGCCTTGAGTAACTAATTGGTGTCACATATATTAAAGCAGAACAATTCACAAAGATCTCACTGGAAGACTCGTAACTTTCATTTCAGTTGCTTCAAATTACTAAAATTTAACTGCCGCTGTTAGTAAATACTAAGTAATTTCACTTAAGTTCTTCCTGAAATACATTGACATAAATCCCAATTCAGCCCATGCCTATGTTGTGGTGAAGATCAGACTTCTAACTAAACATCATCCACCTCTCCAGTTGTGACAAATATTTTGGTTGATGGTTATATTTTCAGAAGTCAAACATTTTAAGTTATTGTAACGTTATTTCTTCACTGCAAATACCTTTGATGGAGAAGCCGCTGTTCCCTTGAGATAATACGTGCAAAATAAAATCTAAAATGAGTTTCATGTTTTACACTTACATTTACCTGTTTTGTGAGTGTTTGAGTAGACTTAAGACTGGAAGAAAGTAAATAAAGAAACCAACAGTGACATTTTAATGCCAGCTGTTTTGCAGTGCAATATTGCAAACTCCAGTTGGAAAATGCAGCTCTGACCATACTTCATTGAGTCAAGTGTACAATTCAAAGCTTTATAAATGCCAAAATTTAAAATTCAAAATTACAGTGCAGTCTGGTGTCTGTGCTTTAGGGCTATGAGCATGGGGTGGGAAAGGGGACAATATATATGCAAAGAAGAGGTTGAAAACAGAAATCTCAAATTCTGTAAAGAAGACCACTTTCAGATTTAAAACTTGCTTTCCTCCCCCCTCCAGTGATACTGAAATGTATTCTGTTTTCTGTCCTAAGTATATTAATTTCACTATTTTCAATGAATGAATAATGAATGAATGAATGAATGAATGAATGAACTGAATTAATATATCCCATCACAGCACTTCACCAGGTTTTCTAGGTTATTTGATTCAGGATCTTTTAGGCTCCTCTTGCAAGAGAAATTCTCTACTCCAGTGATCATCAGTATGGCTCTACTCTTCTCCCCTTTCCAGGTTGTGCTCATGCAGCATTTTCCAAACACTAACTGCAGTTAACAGCACTTCAATCAGGTCATGTCCATAAATGGAAAAGAAGAGGAGGATTCTGAGAATAACAAATTCAACCTCACAGCTCATATCAGTGCCCCCTGACTGAGGACTTCACAGCAGTGCTAAGTAAGCTTGCTAGCAGTGAGCTCAGGCTTAACATTCAGTGGAAATATACCTGACATTCAATACATCTTCCTACAACATGATAGACCTGTACTATATGCAGCATTCTAGGTGATATATTAGGAGTGCCTGCTCCAACGACATTAATACTTCCATATTTCTTTGTGAAATACCTTGCCTGAAAAATCCTAGGATTGCTTTTGACATTTTCATGGCTGCTTCACAGAGATGGTTCATAGTAATCTTATAATTGACTAATACACCTAGATCTTGCTCTTCCTCTGACATTTCCAACTAATGACTTTCCATGTGAAGGAGGAAATTCTTGTTATTAATCCTCAAATGTGTGACCTTGCACTTTTCTCTGAAATCTCATGCCATTTTCTTGTTTCAATCCTCAAGGTCTTTTGTTTTTTTCTTAGAGAAAGATTCTGATCTTTTCCCGTGCTGACAGTTCTCTACTTTACATAATCAACAGAATTACCAGGTTGAATGTAGTATCAGGATCCTCAATGAGAATGTTTAATTCAGAATCTAACATCAAGCTTCAAAAAGTTTATTTGTAACTGCCTTTGAACTTTGAACTTTGATATGCCAATTTTAAATGTGGCTATTGTTGTCTCTCATTTAGTTTGTTGCTAAGTTAAATAGATTTTCCTAGTCTGGGAAATCCTTATCAAAGCAATGTCCTTAATTTTTTTTCGAAGAAAGATATCAGATAAATGTCACAACCTACATGTGCTAAAACCATGTTTGCTTTTTGTTCTGCTTGTCATTTACTGATTCTTTCTTTCAACATTTGTTCTGTAGTTCTGGACACTCAATAAAGAAGTTTGTAACATCCAAGATCATTTCTCTAACCTTTCGAAAACATTCTCAGAATGTAAATACCATTCACAGTGTGTTTTATTCTCTAAAAGTCATCTCTAGTCAGTCTTGCACAACTGGGTGTTGAGAAATATAAGGATCCACACCATCCTGCAGATTGCCTGCAACAAAGGCGACATTTGTGCAGAAGTCAGGCTAATAACATTTCTTAAGGTTAAGACACAAGATTTTACTCAGGAAGTGGTGCCATTTGCACATGGAGGTGAGCTGAGCAAACTTCTTTGCTTCTGACTCCAGGGTGAGTAACTGAACTTAAGATGTTTAGGACAAAAAATAAAAACTCACTTTTTCACATCGCACAACACAAAAGCTTATTAGAATTCAACAAAATATTTGACTCCTTAAAGTCCTGAATGTTCTTGGTTATTGAACTTATTATGCATACAGTTTCCTATATATGCCCAAAGGATACATTTTTATGGCAATGAGATTCTTGACTACTCACATCTTTATCTTCCAGTCAAAGGAGAAGAAAACTGGTCTTAGTCTAACCACATAAAGGTCAATTTAATTGGTCCCTAGGTGATATTGCACTGATCAAGATGAAGTGGAACTTGTTTGCACTGCGGTTCATCTGGAATCACATTTGTGTGAAGTGAACCTGAAAAGCTAGGTGAAGAGTACAGGTTGTGAACTGTAGCTAGCAAATTCTGGATCACTAATAACATCATTGGAAGGCATGTATCACATTAAGTTATACTATACAGGGAACTAGTTTATAATGCTGTCTATTAGAAATGTTTGTATGCTATACATCCTTTGGTGGAAAAAAAAATCCTCTGTATTCTTTCACAAGCTATTTATGTAATAAACAATAAAATAACTTACATTAAAATTCTAAAGATACAGTATTTTTAAAATATAATTAGACAAAAGCATATATTACAAATATCAAGTCTGATGAAGATGACATCAGCCAGTGGTGGAAAAAAAGACCCACAAGAAAAACAAAAAATTAATTTCTTCAGAAATCAGGCAGCTATGCAGTAAGCCTCTTTAGAGCTTAAATAAACTCTGGTACAGGTAGAACTTCTGAGCAGAAAGTGTTGAGTTATGCCGAATTGTGGTTCGTTACTTAAATCATTTAAAACATCTAAGCCACTCTTCTTATGGTTTAATGCGCCTGTTTAGGTAGATAATGTATTCTCTCTCTAATCACTGCAGTGATATTTCTTAAACATAGGCTTTTTTAACAAGAAATGCAACCAAAGAGTGCATATTTCTTTACTGATGTATTTTAAGATGTTAAGAAAAAATTAATCTCTAACTGTATTCATGGAGGGGGAAAAAAAGACTTTCGCTTAACATAAAAGTAAATTCTAAACAGGCTTTCTATTGAGTGAACCATCGAAATATTTTGTTTTTCATTTATTACTGTTGGCTATGAAGCTTTTATTAAACATCTCAGAAATATAAATGTACAATCCCCCCTCAACCCTCTCCCTGCCCACCCCAATGCATCTACAGTTTTTTCAGCCAGCTATTAGGATTATGGAGGACAACTAAGAAAATTAATTTAAAATGAATATACACCAAGGGTTGTCATTTACAGCCCATCAAGTTCAAAATATTTTTTCTTAGTTCGTAACATGTTCCATGTGTGTGTTAAAATTCAAGAAAATTAGTCTCAGCCCTATATATTATGTTACACTGTTTCATTAAAAAGTTGCTTAAATGCTTTCATTAAGTGGAACATTTATTTAGATATTAAGGGAAATTATGTTGAATATGTAAATGATCAATTTGACACCAAAAGGGGAAAGAGGCAGTAACAATTTTAATTAAAAATTCAATCCTAACAGGGTTTGCCCTTGTCAATTTAAAAATACTGCACATACTCTTTATTAAATTGCAAAGTATCTGGTTAAAGGCTCTTCACTGTGTTATCTGCTAAGTCATCCTTCCCCTCTGCAGATCCAGTTTCTACAAAACTCGGTGGCAAAACTCTGACTCTAGAAGGCAACAGATTCAGCGTATAACTTCAGAGCATTTTCCTCCATGCGATAGAAGGATGCATTCTGGTCTTGTTTTAGATGTGGCTAGATAGTTCTACAAGGAAAGAAGAAGAATGTGACATATGGAGATATGCTTCCTATCCTCTGTGCTGATCTCTGGATGACCCCACCAAGAGACAGCATATACAGGACAATATATGCTTTTGTTCCCTTTCCAGAGCTGGTGGATACAGGCAGAAAATGGACACAGGCAGAAAATTAAGCACTTGCATTATTTTCATTTATGCTGTAATGTATTGTTTTACCGGTCTTGTTTTATGTGAAGGATAATACTTACTGAAAAAATCCATCAGCAGCATGATGACTTGGAATTAGCAGAGGAAGTTGGAACAAACCAAAGAAGCTGTGAGTGCATTTGGAAGCATTTGAGTTTTCAGGGTCATAATACAACTAATGGTTGAGGCAGTAAGGGACCTCTGTTCCCACTTGTGCTCATGTGTGTCAGACATTTGGGCTCAGTGTGAACATCACATGGCTCAGACCTAAAAAAGCTGCTTCTCTCCCTTCTTCTGCCATTGATCTTGGAGCATGGTCTTGTGTAACTACTTTCATGTTTGAGTGGTAGGGATTTTTTTTCTTTCTCTTCTCTTAGCCTTTATCTCTCTTTCCTTTTGAACTGTAAGGCTTAGGGAAGGAGTGTCTCATGACAGGTGTAGTTATACTACACAACGAAACTCTCTTATTAGCTAGGACCTATGGAGCTGTAATATCAATAATTAATAATCGTGAACAGTGCCTGGTTACTGATTCATTAAAACTAAAATTTATCCAAATTTTAAGTAGATCCACAAATCTCTGTAGACAGGCCATACAAACCTACTTAACAGCCCTACCAGCCATTTGACTAGTTCATATTATCATTGGATTTAATCTTTCCAGAACTAAATGACCTCGTGCACATCAGCAGAGGAAATAGATTGACATCAGCAAAAACTAGGGCAGTGTGAGCTGTACTCGAGCTGGTAAAACATTGTCTGAGGAATTCTTAATTCCTATAGCAGGTCCTAATGTGGTATAAATTGAATGAAATTGTCACAGGACATGGAAGTAACTCTCATTTTTGTACTTTGAAGGGGTGAATCTTTCCTTCTTTACTTAGGCAACCTAAATACAGTGTTAGTTCTTCTTTTTGTTTAAACCTCTTAGGAGTAAGTGCAACAGCTAGAAAACACTGAAGCAGAGAAAGAATGTGGAGGTCTGATTCACGCCACCTGACTGATCTGCCAGATCTTCACTTGGGGAAAACCAATTTAATTTTTTGTCGATTAAAACAGATGCTGAGAAACCTCTCCCCTCTTTCTTTTTGAGTTCTCTTCTGGCAGGGCTGTTTCTCTCTCGGTTCCCCCGGCTCAGCCCTGCCTGCCGGGCAGCGTTTTGCCCTCCCTTGGCCAGGCTTTCCCCGGGGCTCTCGCCCGCCCGCCCGTGGCTGAGGGGCTCAGCCATGCCCTGCGCCGGGGCCGCTGCAGCCGCTGGCACCACCTGGGGCCGGGTGGGGCAGCCCCGACACGGCCCCAAAGACTCAAAGAAAAGGTGAAAATCGACAACGTTGTCTGACAACGTTCTTTGGATAAGCACCACAAATCTCAGATGATAATATTTAATGACAAAACACATTGAGGTTTTGGAGGCCTGCACTCTGTCTTTTTTTTTTTCTTCCTTTTACTGGAGTCTGTTATTAAAATACAACTTCTTTTCCTTTTGAGTCTTTTTCCTATGATCTTATTCTGTGGACGTTTTTAACATTGGGAGAGGCTTTTTATCTGAACCCCAAGGAAAGGGCAACATAAAATAGCATGTGTTTGTTCCTTTGAGAGAAGCCTGTGCTATCAGGGGCTGTGCCTTTCAGGAGATAACCCTGTCTTCGCTTCTCAGGCTCCATCTGAAGACACAAATTAGAAGCCTATGGTTGTGTGGAGCTCAGCCTGCGCAGGCAGGGTGGATCCCATCGGGGAGCTGCCTGTATGCGTGTTGGTACGGCTGTAGCAGAGTTGGAGACCTAGTTACTATTTGGAACAAATATATGTATTTTGTTTTAGCTATTAAATTGGTCCTATCCTGTCAGAAGGAATCCTGAGGTCACTGGTTTTGTTTTCCTCAGAAGTGTATCATATAAGCAAGTCACAAAACACACACAGAGAAAATACACAAAAAAAAATAAAAAAAGGGTTAAGCATAAAACATGATTCCCCACAGTGGCAAATTTTTGGGCAATAAATTTATATTGATGCACTGTGGATTTAATTTTCAGGTGCTCAGAGCAACTCTGTCTCTAAGGAAGCGTCTGTAGATATCCTCTGCCTGAGAATTTTTGAAAATAGAGCCAAAATAGAACAAAACAACAAACTTAAACTCTGTACATTTATATGGCAAAACTTTTCTCTAGCTTTAGCTGCCATATGTATTACAAGTCAGAGCTCATTAATGCTTGTATTAATTTGGTGCTCATTTAGACTGAGGAAAGGATTAAATGTTACTCACCATTCTTTTTCTTTATAGTTTTGTTAAATTTCATTGTGAAGAAGGCTTCTGAGTTTACTAAAAGCTTACTTAGTTTCCTAAAAATCAGACCAGAACCAAAAGCAAGAAAACTGTTTAGATAAAACAGGAAAAATGTCTTCCAACAGTTAATAAAAATATGATCATTTTATATCCCAATATTAAAAAATATATTCTATCATTTCTACTACTTATAGTCTAACTGAACAAACAGAAACAAAACATATAATATGCTTAATCCTTTAATATTTCTTTGGATAAATTTGATCTCTTGGAAGAAAAAAAAAAATGTATTACTTTAGTTCCTCACAGAAACACCACTGAAATTCTGAGCCTTTAGAGATCTTTCTGCCACTCCTTATTAGAACCATTCAGGCACTTGATAAATGCTCAAGAAGAAAACCAGAAATAGAAAAAAGTAACTGTCAGTGAAGTACAGCCATTTAGCTGTTGCTGTTTTTCAGTCTTTTGATAGCTTCCAGTTCAGCATTTCAAAATGCATTTCAAAATGCATTTCAAAATACATTTTCATTATGAACTGCAATGAAAATTTAGTATTTGGAAAAATCTATTAAAAGTTCAGAAATACATTTGTTGAAGGGAAAAGGAGTTTTCATTTGTGTAACACTTAAACCTTCTATTTATACAGCATTATATATTAATGCACTAGACTCTCATTAGAAGAAAAGGTAAAATATAATCTAAACTGTAGAATTAGCACAACAAATTTGACAATAATAAAGCAAAAAAAAACCCCATAATTATTCACTTGGAGTCTTCCCAATTAAATATCAGTTCCATGTGATAAGTCTTCAGTATTCAACTGTTCCTTCAAGTCTACATCAAGTTGTAGAAGCACACAAGCAGCACTTAAGGGTAAGAATATCTTGGCCTGTGGGAAGCACCTTGCTTCATGTTATTGAAGCAACAGTGGAAAATTAATGTCTCTCTCAGCAGTAACCGAGTCAGCAATAGATGCTTTAAATGAAGGAGAAGTTAAAGGGCCTAGGTGCCGTGTATCATTCAGATTGCACTTTTGATTTATGATTCACTTTAACCTCTCTGCTGAAACCAACATACATGGAATCTACCACAACTGAAATGGACTTTTCTCTCTTTAAAACTAAGCTATAATTACACTATCTGAGCCTGGTATTATAATTACAACAGTTCAACTCCCTTAGAAAAACCCTTCATTTTAACTTCAAGATGAAGTTAGACAAAGTTAACTTCAGCAATGATCAACAAGTCAGAGAAAACTGAAAGGAAATGTTAATGTCACAGAAATATGTAGGGGAGGGTAAGGTTGATTCTGCTGTTATTTAGTAATCAATTAAAAATTTTGCATGTTTAGCAGAACCCAGCCAGTAAATCTGTTAGTCAGCAACACTCAGGGAAGTCAGTAAATTAGAATTTTTAAAGCTTTTTTTTTCAGCCTCAAAAATACTGTAGTCATTCTGGCCACAAGTGTTATTACAAGCCACCAAACAGTGAGAAAAAAGGGTATATGTGCAAAGTTCTTTTTGCGTTGATACACGATACATGTGTTGTCCAATGCAGATGAATGCAAGCCACTCAAGATCCAACTTCATTAGCCATTGTTAAAAAGATGCAGCCTGGCAAGCCAGGCTGCTTCTCCCCAGGCATTTTGTGTTTATGGAGTCTATAGACAAATTGTTCCCCCTGTCTTTTCCGGGAATAGGAGATTGAGGATGATTAGGGAATGGAGAGGAGAAAGGACTCCAGCCCTTATTTGTTCCTTCATATTTTTATTAAGGATGTGTCTCTTAGAGGAATATCCAAGAGATGGGAAAACTGTGCACTACTTGTCTAAATTATGCACATGCTCCCCCAAATGCTTGAAACAGCCTAGAATTTCAATTGGAAATTTTAACAGATGTTAAAAAAATGCTTTGAAAAAAAAATGCTACCTGCAGGGACCAATACCAATAAGGTGTAAGAAGTTTAAGCTACTTAACTTTAAGAAACAATGATAATTTTCACCATTTGAGAAAAATCTTAAGATTTGTAGCCACCTTAGTAGAACACGTGAAACCAGCATGATATTACATTGGTGTGAACTGAGAAATGCAATGTTTATTTTCTTCCTAGGTGATGCAACATTTGCAGCAGGGGTAGCTTTCTCACCTCCAATGGCTCCTAGTAGTCACACTTTGTGTGCACAGAGGTATTGCCTTGTGCTGTCATTTACAACTGTAATGTCAAGCCCCTCAAAGTTATCTATATCTTGAACTCATGCAACAGAAAAAAAGTCAGCTGAAAACCAGGTTTGATTCCACTTCTGCAGGCAGTGCTTCTACCACAAGGGGTAGAATCAGATTAGTGCCATCATCACCACCACTGTAAGTGATCTTCAGCTGAGCTACTACAATGAAAAGAAAACAAGTGTGTTATCAAAAAATGGAACACCTAAAATGGTATTTCAAATTTCCCTCAGTTCTGCTAATAGTACTGAAATTTAAGGCATGCTAATATTACTTAATACCATTTAAAAAAATACATTTGTATAATCAGGCACCATATTTACATGGCATTAGATGTTCTGGCTATTCTTTTATCACCAGCAACATCATTTAACTCCCATAGAGAATGTAAGTGAAAAGTTTAAAAGGCTATGCCTTTTTTTTTTTTTTCTTTTTTTTTTTTTTGCTCTTATTTTGAAGTTGAAGGTAGGAACACATCTGTTTATGGATGATAAACATATTGACTTTCTTTCCTTCTGGCTAGGCCAGTTCTGTAATCAGGTGAATCACATGTTTCTTACTTCTTCTTAGTCTAACAGGGACAGTATTATTTATTTTATTACAGTTTTTATACAGTAAACTCCTTTAATACTTTACAATATTTCTCTAATATACAATTACGTGATGATCTATGTCTCAATATTTATTTCTCCCTCAAGTTTCTCTCCATAAAGAAATATATTATCTCTTTGACTTTCACTGTTGTTCAGGTTTTTATTTTACCTTCTGTGCATTTACTTCTGACATTCATTCTGCCTGGAACCTTTGCTGTTCTTTCTGTTTTCTTTATTCTCTTTCTGTCCCCTTTGTATGGTTTTGGTGATCTGGAAAAATGGTCATTTGCAATATTCTTGAAGCTTACCCTGATGCTGCAATTCCTCTTAACTTAAGGAGTTTAAAAGTTTCTAGGAAGTAATATGTTTGCATACATATTTTTGTCTTTTCCATGTTCCCATTAACAGCTGTCTTCCTGTGTCTTGGATCACTACTCGTTTTGTTGGGGTTTCTTTGACCTTGCTACATAGCAGCTTTTATTTGCTTCCCATATCTCACTTTCCTCTTCTCATTAATTTTGAACTTTCTTTTCATTATATTGAGTCCTAAAAATAGCATTATGTAATTTTCCTGTCTTAGATAAAAATATTAAGTGATTTGGAATTATCATGTGTTAAGAGCAAAGGACAATAAACTGCTGTACGAGATAGAAAGTTAGTATCATAGTAAAATAATGTTTGACAATGGATGATGTGTTTGTACATATATAATGATCTCCCTGTTACCTTGTTGTAGAAGTTTGGGAGACAAGGTGTAAGAACATTTGTGGTCACATGTTGTCTTGGTTTGAAAGACAGGTGTCTGCTAAGAAGGGTAGGAACCTCCCTTGGAATGGAAAATGTAAATGCCCTCCCTCCGAATTACTATTATTTTGAAATTAAGGTGTTCTCAGGCAAAGGTATGAGAATAGGAGTAACAGTTCTTTACTAATATGTATAAATAAAATAAAACCTACAACTTAATAGGAAAATTAAAAATAAAATGCAGTAATACAAAGACACTGTCAGAGTCAGAATACAACCTGACACCCTGTCAGTCAGGATGTTGGTAGCAGTCTGATTAAATAGTGGCTGCAGTCCTCCTGGAAGTGACAGACGTGGTTCTCTTGAAGCAATGATCCTGTAGAAGAGTATAGTTTTCCTGTGAAGGTCCAGTGGTAGTGCAGATGAGTCTGGTCTTCCTCTGGGAATCCAGTGGAAAAAGGCTGACTGTGGTGTTCCATATCTCAGATTACACCCAGGTAGGAATGCTTGGCTCCTCCCCCTGGGTGGAGTATCTCACAGTGGGAGGATGTAATTTTATCAGTCATGCAGTGAGACTCAATGACCCATTAACAGAAGATTACCCCTTGGAGGGAGGATGGGTCCTGGAAGAGATAAAGAGCACTGCCCCACCTGGTTTTAACAGACAGTAATAGAATATATACTTTTCGGTTACCTAAAACGTGTATATATAGAGGAGGTATATTGGGTACATCCAATCCCTAAACCAAAAACTGTGAATAACCATAAGCAATATTCCTTAGAGTTTTTCCTAAGGTCCTGATGGTATATCAGTCTGATTATACAA
>VXBU01000210.1:58588-107759 GCA_013400315.1 Bombycilla garrulus | reverse complement strand
AAAAAAAAAGCTGACTTACATTAGATAAGGGCCATACACAGCTGTGTGAATTAAACTGGCTCTGATAAGAGAGAAAACTGCAGGAGCAAAAGCTCTCCCTATGCCTTTGCCAGTGATTGAGATTACCCTAGAGTGAATCAGTTTCCTTCAGATTCAGGAACAGGAAGACTTATTCCAGTTTAAGTAATGTTATTACACTACCAAAAGTATTTTTATCTCTTATGCAAACTGTTTCATTTCCTAGCATACTCCTTTTAACACCCAAGGCCTTGTAACACGTTCTGCATCATTATTTTAGAGGGGATTTACTTCTTCTTAAAGAGTATACCAAAATTCTTGGTATTATAAAAGCACTGGACATTGAAATCTTATATTTATCCTTGGGCTTACTAGAGATGGGAGGGAGATTGGGAACATCTCTATCCTACCCATTATTCAAACCTGATCTATAGGGATTGTCTTTTCTTTTTGAGAGAGAGATAATTCAGTCTGCAGAACTGAGCTTGACAGAAATTTTTTTTGTAGATTATGTATGAAGCTTTGAGATATAGTATTCTATCAACTAGGGAGCTGGATAAAAACTTGAAAATTCAATTTCTTTCAGAATCTTTAAAGCCTCAAAATTTGGCTGGATTCTTTTCTATTGAAAGCCTAAAATTTCATCCAGCAACAAGAGCTTTACTTGAGTCTGTATTACAAATTATTTACAATGGCAAAAGTAAACACTTTATTTTCATGAAAGACCAGGGATTAAGTACTCTGCTTACTTTTGGACTTATAACCACTTCTTCCAGCAGAATGTTGATTATCTGGGGGAGTTTTTGCAACTGTTGATTTTAGTATCAGGCACCTTTCTTAATTCTTTAGTCTGTGCAGGAAATGTTAGCAATCAGTCAAGTTTTAGTCCACAACCTTAGAGGCATCTATCATTACAGTGAATACAAACATAGAATCATAGAATGTTAAGGGTTGGAAAGGACCTTTATGATTCTCAACTCCCCTGCCATGGGCAGGGACATTTCCCACTAGACCAGGTTGCTCAAGGCATTGTCCAGCCTGTCCAGGGTTGGAGCATCCACAACCTCCTGTGCAACTTGTTAGGACGTTTTACTGCCCAGTAAAGATTTTCTTAATAATATCTTGCCTAAATTTCCTCTCTTTCAATTTATATCCATTACTTATTGTCCTATCACTGCACTTCCTGACAAAGAGTCCCTCTCAGCTTCCCGGTAGGTCCTAGTCAGATACTGGAAAATTGCTCCAAGCTGAACAGCCCCATCTCAACCTGTCTTTGTATGGGAAGGGCTCCAGTCCTCTTAATCAACTTCGTATTTCTCCTCTGGACTTGCTCCAAGTCCAAGTTCCATGTCCTTTTATGTTGGGGACCCCAGAGCTGGATGCAGCATTCCTAGTGGGGTCTCACCAGAGCAGAGCAGAGGGGAAGAATCACCTCCCTTGACCTGCTGGCCATGCCCCTGTGGATGCAGTCCAGGATTCCATTGGCTTTCTGGGCTGGGAGCCCACACTGCTGGCTCATGTTGAGTTTCTCATCAGCCATCACCCCCAGGTCCTTCTCCTCAGGGCTGCTCCCAATCACTTCTCTGCCCAGCCTGTGGGTGTTCCTGGGATTGCCCTGACCATGTGCAGGACCCTGCACTTGGCTTTGTTGAACCTCATGAGGTTTGCACAAACCCAGCTCTCCTGCCTGTCCAGGTACCTCTGGATGGCAGTCACAGGCACGGTAGAAATGAAAGCAAAATAGAGATTCTTTGATACAAGGTTTTCAGAGCCCATGCATTCCTGTGTTTCTGCTGTAGCATCTGTACAAGGACTGCATTTTCTTACATTAACCTTTAGTGAAAAGTAGATAATTCTTCACTGCTTTCCTCCTCAGTAATATTTTAAAGAATAAAATGGAAACTAAATAGTGATGTCTATTTTGGGTAAAAACATTCTATAGTGACTAACTTCCCTCTGTCTGCAATCAAAGTGGTGGAAATGTACAGCAAAACAAAGGTCATAAAAATCCACATAATATTTTCAGCTTCTAAAACAATCATGGATAGTCATAAACAACAGATTGAAGTAAATGACTAACAAAAAGCAAGTTAAACTCCGACCTTTTGTAAAAAACTTTCCTAACATGCAAGGACTCAGTCTGAGTCAGGAGGTACAGTCCAAGGATATGCTTTGTAGTCCTGTCTTCTTTAATTACTGCAGTGTCAGTTCAATGGTTCTGTGAATAAAGAAAGCTTTTTTTCTTTTTCCTTTTTTCTCAAGCTAACTAGCATATCATCTTCCTTGGCCTGTTTACCCTCAGCAGAGAAAAACATGTTGGAGACTTCAGGCATGAAGTGCGTGACATTTTGATGCTTTGATCTGACTGCTGCACACACAAGTGGTTAGGGCAGAAGTGAAATGTCTGGAGTGTTCTAACAAAACAATGTCTTTTGTCCCTGAAAATATGTGTGTTTATGTTTAGATTATCATATCCAGGCTTGAGTGCATTTTGTCTTCGATATATCTTATTTTTCTTTCATTTTTCATCTCTTACATATATTTTGGGTCACTATCTATGAAGTCACATCCCCTTATGTGATCCATTGCCCCTCTCTGTTTTTCACTGGTCTAAGTTTTAAAATTTATATGTGAACTTTTAAAACAACTCAGGATTAGTTCATGAACTCTAGATTTCACCACTGACAATTTATTCTTTTTATTCAATTTCTGCAGGTTTGTCCCTTGACACTTTCTTTAAACAGAATCCTGCATGAAAGCTTCTGTGTAGAAAGTTAACAATAAAGAGAGAGAGGGTAAGACTATTTCAGTCTATCATATACTAACAGAGTGAAAGCAGTGAGTGATATTCATTGCTCTACACGCACCCCTGTGCCTCTGCCTGCAGCCTGGGTCTACTGGAGAAGTTCACAGTTTAAGGTCTTCCTAAAAACTGTAAAACAGTGTAGCATCAAGGAAGATTACAGTCATGGTACATTAGCAGTTTTTTAACTGTATTACCCAGCACTTGGTATGTGGTCAGTATGAAGTTAGCAAATCAATGTCAAACTGTATTTTTGTCTAGGATTAGAAAGAGGTTAAAGATAAAGCCTTAGATTAAATTCTAGTGTGCAAATCAGGGTAATCTATTAAATAGTTAATGATGATCTAAGGCCTTCAGCATTAGCAGTTTGTTCCTCTTTAGCTAAAACTCATCTCTCATCTCTGAAATATGCACCAGGCTTTTATAACCTTGTGTTTGGTCACCAAATAGACACCTGTGCAATGCATTTAGTATATGTTAAGAATATTAGCAGAATCATAAACAATTATTAAGTAATATAAATGAGTGATTATATCTGTGAAAAAATTAACACACAGCTTGCATCTAAACCAACACATTTTATCAGAAGTTATACTTTTTTATTAGAAAATGTTTTGGTTTGAATTGAGACTAATTCTCATAGGACATCAGAGTGGATGGTGTAACCTTTTAAATATGTAAAAGTAGCATTTAAATTTAAACATAAAAGTTAAAAAATTACAATATTATAGCCCTAGGCAAAGTAAGATAGAATTATAACTGCATGAATAAAGAATAATAACAATTCTTTACCTGTTTATAGGCATATTCTTCAGTTAAAAGAGCAAAATGTTGTTTTAAATCTGAAATATAATGCTGTGCAAAAATGAAGGAAAGAACTTATGCTGGTTCAGACAAACTAACATAGATTTTCCAACTTAAGGAACTAGCCTAACTATCTCCTTCAAATTTGTCAGAGTCACATAGCAGTTACCTCAGAAGAGCATTTTGCACTTCTCTTCTGTTTTCCACTTAATAAACATTTACCTCTTGATTATGTTTTCTTTTTCTTTCTCCTAAGATGGTAAAACTGATACCCTAAAATGGGCAGGCTTGTGTCTCACAGTCAACATTATTATTTACATTATTTTGTCAAAGCATAAGCAGTGATTCTCAGTTTCCTTTCATAGCAAGTGATTTATGCTGGGAGATTTTAATAGCTTTGTATTACCTTCTGACATGAGATCCATTAAGATGTCACAGCTGCAGCTGAGTACTTACCATCTTTTTCACTTCACTTTGTGTTTTGGGGAGGGGAAAGATATTAGATCAGATGCACTCCCAGGGTATGGGATGAGTTTGTTATTATTGGCATGGAAGACATTTCATTCATTCACTGCTTGATCTTTAGCCTTTTGAGGTCACTAGACAAACTTTGATTGACTCAAGTTGTGCTGGATCAGGCTCTCAGAGAGCTGATTAATGTTATCTAGTTCTTGTCAACAGTAAAAAAAAAGAAAGTCAGTGTGAGCTGCAAAAAATAACTACTTATGTCTGGAAAGAAAATGTCTACTTCCAACCTATTTAAAGCAGGAAAAAGTTCAAGAACCAGTAATAATTAGAGAATAATAATAAAGAAATCCTTTCTCCAAACTGCATTTTCTAGCTTCTCTTTTTAAATTTTCTCATGGAACATTTTTTTGCTGCCTCTTTTTGTTACTTCCCAGGCTCTTCAGCTCTTTCAGGCTCCTAAAAATGCCATTCAGTATTTTTTCACCCTTCACAAAAGAGTATAACCACCTGCCACACTGGTCCTTCTTCTAATATTTAATTTTTTTGTCTTGCCTACTTCTACTGCTAATTTTGTGTCAAATTGTCTGTCCTTTCTTTGTCAGTGGTCACATCAGGCCTCATAAGGGAAATGTCTTTGGAACACTGACTTTTTGAAATATATTTGTAAGTGACTTAAAAGCCCTGTGACTTCCACTCACTACTATATCATTTTCCCAAGCTGTTATCAGATATAATAGGCAGCATCCTTTTTTGGTAATGTGATGAAAAGGAGGTGTCCAGAAGCTAAGAAACATTGAGAAAAAATAAACTTTTTTTATTTCAAAATAAATTGTGTTTTGGTTCTCTGTTTATGTATAGGATTTAGCACTGTAAATATTAGCTATGATACTGGATTAACATGTCTACTCCTATAACACTTTAGTTTATACTTAAACATTCTTATGTCTTCTGTTTAGTCTAATTTAATTTCCCAAGAAAACTTGAGTTGTACCCTTACCCTGATGGATTTTTTCCAGTCTGCAAGGGTTGTTTTTCTTTCATTATTTTCTGAAAAATTTAATGGATATTAGAGACCTGTAACTTGAGGTTACCATACATAACAAGTGAACCCACACTGTTTAGCTGTAATGTCTCAGGAATTAATTTGGTATGAACAGAAGACTGGCCCCAAGTTAACTTTGAGGATAGTTAGGAGATAAACCAGTGCCTTTAACTTTCGGTTCTTACAGCCATGGGCCATTTGATCCCAAAGAAAAACAACGAGACTTAAAAGCAAACAACTACAAGATCAGCATGAAAATCCTGTTAAATCTCACAGCATGTAAAGATTACATGAAGGTTACCAAGCTGCATATTATAGTTTTCTGTGAACATGCACACGCACACACAAACAGACAGAGGCAGGTAGATATGTTTGTTTTGAAAGACTTTTCTTCTACACTATCAAAAAAGAAGAAAAAGAAAATCTCCTGCATCACTACCTGTAATGTTCTGTGCCACTTGCCATCACAAAATGGCACCTGGGCTGCACACTGAGCTAGTTACCTAAATTTGGATGCACCATTAGCAGAGGCATATCACAGTGAGTCCAGGTGCTCAAATATTGTGCTATTGTGGTGCTGGAACACTTCACAGTCATTGATAATACTGTCTTCAGCAAGTATTACCATCTGCACATTGTTGCCTAGCTACAGAAAAATTAAGTTTATGCTGAGTACCAGATGTGTATCATAGCCCATGTGAGAACCTTGATTCCTACAGGATTGATAGTGGGAAGCTGTCAGAGTATAGTATTGCTGTTCTCTTTCAGCCTTGACGGACAGGCTTTCTTTTCCACATTTAAAACCAAGGTACAGGGATAGAGAAGTAGAGGGGTGGGAAATTACATGTCCGGGCTTCTATTTTAGATATAAATTTACATACAGTCTTGGGGATTCAAAGCAAATGACATAAGGTATATTGGGTATGATGAGAAATTGCACGTGTCTCAATTAGACTGCTTGCCTTCCAATTTACTGATAGCCATTCTCTGGTAGGTTCTATAAACAGAAAATAGCTTAGTGTTAAGATACATTCACAAGTGGAGCAGACTTAAGTTTTTCTCCTGCATTGTCATTGTAAGCTAAAGTGCAGAGAATGTCCTACAGAACAAACACCATTCTTGTGTAGTTGAGTATTTTTTTTTTTTTTTGGAGAACAAGAATGTAGACCTGCCTGTAAATGCAGCAGAAAGAAATTTTTTTCTTCACCGAGATTTGACATTTTAAGATATTTTTACACTGGGTTAGTGTTCATGAAATGGAAGAAATAGCAATGTGCAAAAGTTCTTTGCACAGTTCTCCATCCTGATCTGCACAATATGCTCTTTTTAAAGGAAATCAGCCAATAGCATCAATATTTTTTGATATTTTTGTGCAACTAAGACTAAAAGGAAATCATCAAACTAATTTTCACTAGCAGAAACTGGACATAGATATTCAGGATGTTCAGAGTGTAACAGCTAACATTTTTATCTTCTGTTGAACATTCTCCAGATATAACAGCATTCATAAACTTCTTTGGAAAGCAGATAAGAAGGAAGATCATGATAAGCCCTGCTTTGGGTATTAGTGATAGAAATTGGTCATGCTGCCAATATAAAGGTATTTAGGGTCTGTGCACAAGTGCAGTGATTATGTTTTCTTCCTCCACGAAACAGCTGCATGTAGCCGATTAATGGAAATATGAAAACAACAATCTTTTATTTTATGCAGCTAATATTTTAGAACATATCAAAGCAGCTGATACAGTGTTGAATGAACTACAGAGTGCAATCCTAGTTACTTTTATCTTTCTATACACAGGAGAAATTACCAAATCTATCCGTCTGCTTTAAGATAAGTCTCTTCTTAAAATGATTCAACAGTACAATATGTAACAATCTTATGAAACTCATTTAACACTGTTGTCCCTGGACATGAAATGAATTTGAAGAATGTAAACAGAATGAATTAATTTTTAACTGTTACCATGATTACAGGTCTAGCTGCACAGCTGTTGTCCTTTTGGTCTCTGTAAGTGCATCTACTGAGATGGCTTTTTTTTAGGCTTTTACAGACCTAACCTAGAAATTATCTTAAACATGGCTCATGAATACTTTACTCATCTACTTACTCATATGCAGAGGCCTGTGAGCATCCATGAGTATAATGATCAGTAAATGTTTTGTAACCAAACAGCATTTCATTAAATGAAGAAAGAATGCAGACAAAAATGACTTTAAAGAAGGAGGCAACACACAAGACTCTTTAAATTTATGATTCTTTTATAGTGATGTGAAGTGGAATGGAATTAAAAAAAAAATAATTAAAAACCTTTGTGGGTGAGTCCCCATACTTCTATTTATTTTTAATCTGCTTGAGAAAAAGGGAAATGCCTTTACATTTCAATAGCACTTTTGTGTCCACTGTTCTGCCATGACAAATGAGACAAAAGGTAGGCAGGTGGGTGCAGGGCTAGATGGATAGATAGATAGATGGAACTTAAAATTATAAACACTGAGAAATCATGAATGAATTGAAAAAAAAAGAAAATTTGAATGAATTTATTTGCTGCATGTAGCCCTTACCTCATCACCACTGAGGTGTTATATTCTGTTAGCTTCTATACATCTCAAATTAAAACACCTCAATAATTTAACCAGCATATGGTTTTCACATATGTTTAAAGCATACATATAATTCTGTATAATCTGTATTCCTGATTAAATGTTGTATTCTTCAATGTATCTTAACTAGATCTCAAAACAATAAAGGGTTTTTTCAGAATAGGTGGTAACCATTGAAATTTTAAGAGTACGGTATATATTATTCTTCTAAAAATCTTTATCACTCTTTGAGAATATCTTAATGCCATGTTTTAGAAAATATGGGTAGAAGTTGATACCAGTGCACTTACTTCAAAGAGCCATTGTTTTTTGTTTAGACTCCCTGATTCTCTAAGGACTTAGGTATGTGCTTGGCTGTCTTCTTTTTGACCATGGACTTTCAAGTATGTAGGACTACATAGATATATTTAAATGTGGGATTTATTTATTTTTTTTTCCTCTGGTTGGGCCTTGTTTTTAATCTGATCCAGGGCAGAAACTTTGGTGTATCATTCTATAACCTTATGAAAGCACTGATCGGAAGCATGCAAGCAAAGAATGAAATATTACTTAGTTAAATAAATTTCCATGTCTTTTTGTCATGCTTGGCAATTAGGTTATCAAAGCTATTTACTCATCAGAAAAGATTTGTTTTTTCATAATACTGAATTACCTTAGACTGGGATGTTCAAAAGAGCAGGACTAGGGTTTAACCACATGATTAAGCAGGAAGAGAAGCTGGGCTGAGAAATACAGTGTATTATATGAAAATATGAACAGTGCAAAAGCAAAGAACAAGTAATCGGAGAATCACGGACTTGTTAGTATGAAAAAACCCTTTAAGATCATCAAGGCCAAGCATTAACCCAGCACTGCCAAGTCCACCAGTAAACCATGTTCCTAAAAGCCACGTCTACATATCTTTCAGTTACTTCCAGGGATGGTGACTCCACTACTTCCCTTTGACAGCCGGTTCCAGCACTCAACAATCTTTCTGTGAAGAAATGTTTCCTGATATAAGACATAAACCTCCCCTGGATAAACTTGTGGCCTTTTTCTCTCTTCCGGTCACTTGTTACCTGGGAGAATAGACTAACCTTCATCTGGCTACAATCTCCTTTCAGGCAGTTGTAGAGAGCCATAAGGTATCCCTGAGCCTCCTTTTCTCCAGGCTAAATGACCTAAACTCCCTCAGCCACTCCAAGCAGAACTTGTGCTCCAGACCCTTTACCACTTACTTGTATTTCCCTGGACATGCTCCAGCATCTCTTTCTCCTTCTTGTAATGAGGAGCCCAAAACTGGACACAGGATTTGAGGTGCAGCCCCACCGGTGCTGAGTACAGGGGGAAAATCCCTACCCTGGTACTACTGACCATGCTATTGTGGATAAAGGCCAGGATGCTATTGGCCTTCTTGGCTACTTGGGCACAGCTGGCTCATGTTGGCCTGTTGACCAACACCTCCTTTTCCTGTGGGCAGATTTTCAGCCACTCTTCCTCCGGCCTGTAACATTGCATGGATTTGTTGAGACCCAAGTGCAGGACTCAGCACTGGGCCTTATTGAATCTCATCCCACTGGCTTCAGCCCAGGCATCCAGCCTACCCAGAGTCCTCTGTAGCTTTTCTACTCTCCAGCAGAACAAACCCCATCCAAGTTGGTATTGTCTTTTACTGGAGATGTACTCTATCCCATCATCCAGATCATTAGTAAAGTCGTTTGTCCCCAAAACGGAGTCCTGGGAAACCTTGCGTATGACTAGCCACCAGACGAATTTAACTCCATTTACACTGACCTTTGGGCACAGGCATCAATTCATTTTTGTTTATCCAGGGGAGAGATGATGAATCAACCATGTGTGGAGCTGAATATAAGGGAAAACATATTTTGTGTGTTGGCAATTTTCTGAACAAATCCTCAGAAATCAGGAGGCAGTTGCATAGTCCATTGGTCAGTGTGTGCTATCTGCTCCCACTGTAGTCATCAGAGTGACTTTTATTGCAGTTTTACTAGAGTACACGGATTTTCTGCTTCAGTCTCATAGTTTAATCCCTGAAGTCTTCCACTGCTGAGCATTGATATCAATCATCAATCGTGTTGATAGCTGTTCAAATCATAGTACCTTAAAAACTGTGACATAATGGATTCTTCTTTCTAAATCTCACTCTGGATTCTGTTGTTGAGAAGACACACATCCACCCCCCACTCCCAGAGGGAGGGAGAGAGTAGTTAAAAAGGACTGAGTCTCTAACTGTCCTTTATGTATGAGAGAGAAAAGCAGAAGGGGAGACATTTACAGAGCAGTAATGTGAGGGAAAATTTCGCCCCTACTCAGTATTCAGCACTTTGAGGAAAGAGTTTGCACCAGAATTCAATGAACAATTAGATAGAAGCTGACAGAAAAAAAGTTACTCATATTTATGGTAATTAAATGACTCTAATCTGACACACAGTGGCTATTGTGGATAGAAAAAGTTTCTTCTGTGATTCTATGATTCATTCTTTTAGCATATTTACAGATTGGGGGATGACAGGTTTACTCATTCTTATCCCCACAGAATTTCTACTCAACATTTCAGTAATTAGGCTGTGGGTAAAAGGTGAGTGAATGTCATCCTTACTGAAAAAAGACAGACCCAAGGGAGGAAACTAAAAGCAAAGTGTCAACTGAAACGGCAAGACCTTGCTCTGAACAAATTTGTAGCTACTTGGGATGAGGCTACTCTCAATTTCTGTAATAAAAACAAAGTAAAAACACATGAACTAATAAATAGATTTTGTACAGTTCTGCTGCTGCACAAATTTCTATACAGGTAAGTGTAGCCATGAACTGAGTAAACCTGTGGAAAAGATTCAAACCAAAAGTGACACCAAAAGCAGAGAGGAGCAAGAGGAAACTTAGTTCATCTTGCTTCACTCTTCCTCTTACTAGAGCTCACATCTAGCCATGCTCACAGCTATTCCCCAGTCATACATAGTTACAGAGACCGCTTTCATCCAGTCATCCACTCTGACAGTTCAGGTTCTCTTAACTGTAATCATGAGAAAATTAAGTCTTTCTGACTGACATTTTAGGCCATATTCTCCACAAGGAACAATAAAACAAAGGCCAGTACTCATTTGAGCTTTGCTCACTTGTGCTCACTGATTTTCAAATTGTCACAAATAGGTTTTTAATTTCATAGAATCTTGTAGGGTGCTTATAGAATCTTGTAGGATGCTGTAAGTTTCAGAGGTATTTATTGATCAGAATCCTTTATATATAATATATACTTTTTTCCCTTTTTTTTTTTTTTTAATCATGAAATAATTTGGAAGAAGCTTCCCTGATAACTGTGGTTATTTTCTTCAGAATTCTCACAGATGTCTAATCAAAATGTCCAATTGTTTCTGGAATTTTCATATCATGTAATGCCTCACAAATTTTTCAGTGGTTGTTAGTCTTTGCGCAAATTCTATTTCACAGAACAGGACTGGCATCAGTTAGTGTCTGCAGAATCCAAATACATTTATTTAAAAATCAGTCCAGTTTTTTGTGCAATAAAAATGTAGAATGGCCATAGAATTTTTAAACTAAACTGTGTATCTTACAGGATTAATAAAAGTTCTGTGAAGATTTCAACAGATTTCAAGTATTTATCTTGTAAGTAGTTTCTGTAGTAACAATTTCTGTAAGGAAAGTTTTTGGCAGGCCCTCAGTTTTTATGGGATCAAAGTTATTCTATCTACTTAAAGTATTAGCATGTGTTTTTTGTGGGGGTCTTTTGGGGATGAGTGGGTGGTGGTTGCCTTTTGTCCCTTTCTGGACTGGATTTAATCAGTTTTAAACCTGAATTATGTGGGGAGTTTTGAATTTTGTTTTTGGTTGTTTTTGTTTTTGTTTTTTTCTTTCCTAGTTAGTGCTACTTTTGGAATTGATACTGCTTAGTTAGATGACTCAGAAGCCCCAGTTAGAAAATACCTAAATATAAAATAGATGCATGAGTGCATCTTGGGAAGGCAGTATTATGGATGGAGAGCTGTCATCACATCCTTCACAATTACATTATCATGTGCTCCTGTGGTGTACACCTGTGGCTTGTTGGCAAGGCATTTAATTCTAAGGACTATTGAACACCATGCATTTTCATAGGGAATCAGTGCAAAGTTATTTAACACAGGTGTTTCTGTAATTGTGATACATTGGGAGATTCGCAGTGCTCAGTAGCCTTCAAAATTACACCCTCCACCTGCGTGGTGAAGTAGTCTAACAATACCTCACTGATGCCACTAACAAGCCATGATATGTTCAAGTTAGGCATCTGTGTGTGTTTATGCTGAGCTATGGTTCAAGCACGCTGCAATGAAATACATCAGGTGTTTTAATATTAATATTATACCCGATGGTTCATTCTCTTAAAGGCCTAGTACCTAGATGAGCCTTTTTTTTTTCCTCCCCACAGGATGTTACCAATCCTCCTGGTGGTGGTCAAGCAGATTTTACCACATTCAAGAAATATTGTATCATGAAACGTTGGGGTGATTTTGGTTCTTTAAAAAGATTAAAGATTAAAAAAATTAAAAAGATTATATACATTTTGACATGTGAAAAATTTAAGATTATAAAAATATAAACAGCGCTGATAATATTTTTGGTTTTTTTTAGTTTTGCTTGGTTGAGTTGTTTTGGTTTTTTTTTTAAATAAAAACTATTTCCACTTCTGTGAAATGTTTATATTTGAAATATATCTGGATTCTAACCAATTCTCAGCTTCACAAAGGAGAAAACAATTGCTTCCCTTGAGACCCACCAGGCACTGCAGAATGACCAGATCCTGTGTGAAACATGATCCTGATGCATCCTTACTAGATTTAGTAGCTCACATCTCACCCACAGAGCAATTAGCCAGAAGGAAGTATGTTCTTTCACAGGCCCCTGCTTTGCCGAAGGTGATGCTGGGTAGCTATACCTTGCTTCTGTGAAATGTGCTACATTCTAGTATCCATGCTTGGAAACATTCCTCCCTCCAGCTTTTCCTTGTCTTGATTGCTTAGCTTTTGCTAGGTATTAACAATGGAAGGGACAGGCTGAATTATGAGTTACAGTATATACCACTCAGTCACTGGCAACTGTTTTTTGTCACTCTTCACAGTATCTGAATGGATTTTGGAGAGAGCAGTGAAACTGACATCTGATAAGCCAATTATATATACAACCACAGTGGTGCCAAGCTTTTCAGAAGGACGTTTGCATGGATTTCCTTTTAAGGAAAAGTTGGGGTTTTGATTTTAGCATTTGGATTGTCTCCTTAGCTTTATTCGTAGAAACAGACAAGTGAAGTATATCCAAAACTCTCACCACAACTTGAAACATTGGCGGTTTGGCAAAGTTCTCTTTTTGCTAAGCAGGAGGCTTTGAGAAGTGTTAGGCAATTATAAGAAGTGGTGCTAGCATGACTTGTTCCGGTTTTACTCCTGCTTCACAGTTGTCTAACTATTGATTTTCCTGTAGCTAGTTCTGTAGCTAAATTAAATTAGCTGAAATTTAAATTTAAAAAAAATGAGCTAATATCAAGAGCTAAAATTTTAACAAATTGCAGAGAATCTGCTCTCATGTGGGAGCTTATATTTCAAGGACTATCACAGCAAGCATGGCAGAAGGCCAATATGGATCAGCAAGGAATTCCTGATTGAGCTCAACCACATAAAGGAAGAATGAAGAAGCTGGAAGCAGGGGTTAGGGTAGCAATACAGAAGCACTGCCCAAGCATGCAGAGATGGAGCTAGGATAGCCAAAGCTCAGCTGGAACTGGAACTTGTGAGGGGTGAGAAAGACAGCCAAAAAGGCTTCTATGAGCACAGTGGCACCAAGGATGGTGAAATAAATATGGGACTGCTTCTCAGTGGAGCTGGAAAGATAGTGACAAATTATATGGAGAGAGCCAAGGTACCCAATATTGGTTTACCTCATTTTTTTCACTGTTTAGGTTTGTCCATGTACCTCCTAGATCCTCAGATATGTTAACAAAGTTTGTGGGAGAAAACATTACCCACAACAGAGGTAAGATCAAGTGAAGATGCAGTTAAGTCATATGGACAAACACAAGGTCAAGGGGACAGATAGAATGCACACAAGGGTGCTAGGGGAGTTAGCTGCTGTCTTTGTTAGGCTGCTGATAATTTAGGAAAAGGGAAACAATACACCGTCTTAAAGATGATAAAGAAGGAGGATCTACTAAACTATAGGCTTATCAGCCTCCTCTCATGTTGCATGTCCTGGGAAACCCTTTGTAACAAACTGGGTGCTTACAGAGTGCACTTTCCATACATTTCTGGACAACAATGACATGAAAAAAGGCTGGAGGATGGGGGTACTCTTCAAGGGACCATACAAACAAAGGGGATGACAAGAACTAAGAGAAGTTCAGCTTTGGTAAACACAGACTTCTGCACCTGAGATGGACTAAATTCATGCAGGACTACCATCTTGGTGCTGCCTACTGGAACACAGCTTCGCAGAATGCAGGACCTGGGTTATTGTGTGGAAAACCAGTTGAACTGGAGGAGTCAGCAGTGCACCCTTGCAGAAATGAAGGCTATCCACATGCTTGGCTGGATTAGCAATGGAACAGCCAACAGTTCAAGCAGTGGATTTTGTGCCCCACTCAATTCTTGTGAGATCAAATATAAAGTACTGATTTCAGCTTGGGGATTTTCAGTGCAAAACACTGAGTTACCACTGGAACAACATAGAAAGATGAAGCCAGACTGTTCTCAGAAGTGTACAGTGGAGGAGGCAAGAGAACCAATGGACGCAAGCTGAAACATGGGGAAATTCTTACACGGTACAAGAGAAATATTTTCCTTTAGCAGTGGTCAGTCATGTAGACCAGATGCCTCTAGGATCTGTAGAATTTCTTGGAGATACTTAAACTCAGCTGGACACTAGCCTGAGCAACCTGATCAGAGTGTTTTCAGATTAGCCGTGGGACTCTGGAGATCTCTTCCAACTTATGTTTTGTTATGATTCTGTAGAAATGCTTAAGACAATTTTATATTTTGGGGAAAACGGTAGTGGGAGTTGTGCTCATAGTGACAAGGATGTAGATTTACTTCTGTTGTAAAATTGATCTCTATATTTAACAGTTAATAGAAAATATATCATGATTCTCTTGAGCAGAATGCATTGCTTTAACACTTAGATCCATAGATAGCATTAAATCTTTGACGTTAAGCTCTACTAAGCTCTTTCAGAATGCTGACCATCTAGAAGGTAGTGCCTTATAGAATATATTTTTCAAATACCCTGTGTGATTTTTTAATAAGACTTTACCATATACACTATAAACAGAATGGTAAGAAATTTAAAAACTAGAAAAAAAAAAAAAAAGACTCTATAGCAGTCTAGTCTTAAACAAAGTTTTACTAAAAAAATTTCCAAGCAGCAGCTATAGCAAGTAGGGTGATAAAAGAATCTAAAATTCAGAGCCATAGTCAAAACTGTTAAACTAAATGATACAAGAAAAATGAAAATAAACCTAAATCAATGCCAAGCATGTCCTAAGCCTTCTGGGGCAGAAAGAGAAAATGCCTAGGAGTGCATTTTTCATGGGAATGAAAATTATTACAGAGCTTTTTTTTTGGTATATAAGCACAGTTCTCTAAAATCAGAATTAATCTTGATGTAGTTCAACTGAAGGCCCTGAAGTTGCATCAAGAAACAATGTGTACTTTCTTAAGTCCACCATCCAGTAGTTGCTTTTCTAATTTGTTCATTCTGTTAAAAAAAGAAACAATCCTGACTCCTGAGCCTCCTCTAGTGTTCTAAAAATAAAAGAAAGTCATGTATACTCAAATCAAAGTAGAGCAAAGTACAGAATTGTCGATGAATCTTGCCAAGGAGGTGTTTTTTAGTCGGTACTTTTTTTTCTTCTTCTTGACTTCCATTGTGCAAAATGAAAATTTTCCAGTTGGGTTCATATCCATCCCCATGCTTCTCTGTGGTTTTCACTTGTAAAAAATAATAGATCCAGTACTGTTTTTTTCACAAATACTAGCAGCAGTGTTTGAATATACAAGAAGCAAACAGGCAGATCCCCCACTCAATATTTCTCTCTTGGCAGTTAGCTGGGTACATTTATCTTGTTCATGCTCAGTCATCAAAATTAAGGAAACCATTTGTTAAGATAGTTAATACTTTTAGCTGAGCCCTGAATAATCTATCTGATTTTGCTAAGTACCTTAAAAGCATACCACACTCCAATATTTCTTTCACATTTCATTATATACCTCATCAGTGTTTTGAATATTTCTTTTCCAGTAAGCTGTGTATGCAGAGCTACAACAGTATTGAATCAATACATCTTTTTATCACCATATACATTTAGTGCCAATTTCTTTCTTTTTTTCTTTTTTCTAAAATATTACTTCATTAGAAAAGCAGTCAGATATTTTTAGGTCTATATTGAGCTAGAGTCATGTGTGTAAATATATACACATATATATATATATATGTAAATCATTAGAAATTGACATTTATATTCCTTGCGTGCTAACTTTTAGTGTTCATGACAAAGGACAGAAAATATGAGGGACTAAGTTTCTTAGAAAATAGGAAACATTCATAGATTGCCATGTATCCTATATAATGCTGATAATGTCATTTGAATGAGGACTTATTTAAAAGCCATCAAAATTATTAAAACCACTTTTTTTTTCACATTCTTCAATTTCCATTTTCTACACTACAGCAGATATCAGCTTAGGTTCTTACATAACATTTAAATATAGCATTTTACTCATCTAGGCACAGAGGAAGGAAATATAATTCTGCCTTAATTTGAATTTAGAAGAAATTAACCCCCTTCCCAAATCCCAAATCCAACTAAGAAATAACATAATTATAGAACTCTTCTTCTTGCTGTACAGTGGGGAAATCAACATGAATGCTACTGAAGTCTTTTCAGCCAAACTAAAGCAGTAGTAACACCATCTAAGGTGTAATTAAACAATCATAGTTTCATGTTTCTCATGGCAAAGCTACAATTTATCAAAACAAGAATTTGGAGGAGTTTAAATCCTTTTTCTTCTCTCATGAAACTAAATGTTTACTTTTAATCTACTTCCATGTAAAAAAATGATTCCCTAAAGTCTCAGTGAGCAAGAAATAACAAGTGTAACATTTTTTTTTCCCAGGGAAAAGCAGGGAGGAAGATGCATTATCAACTGCTACTTTGATATGAAAAGACATCTGAACTGAAAAAAAATCATGGCTCATGAAATGCATACTCAAGGTCAGAGTAAGACTCTCTTTAGAGTTTTTACTATGATGAATTTACACTTTATCTCCTTCCAAAAGTCCAAAACAGTCTTACATTACCTTGAGGTAGCAGTGGGGGTAGCTTTAAAATACTATTCTGTTTGAATTTTAGGCCAGGTGGCCAAAAAGATAATGTGATAACTTTAGGAAAGAATTTCCTACTCCTTCATGCTTTCTGAGCTGATTCATTGTCTCCGCCTTAAAAGCTGACAGGTTAAACAGAAACAATCCTAGGGAAAAAAAAAAAAGAAAAAAGAAAAGTAGAGATTATATTTTTATGCAACACTGTCATATCAGAAAGAAGGTTCAGGTTCCCAGCCTTAACTCCTGATATACCTGGGGACGTGTGAAGCTTAATACTTCAGGAGAGGTTCTCAGACCCATGACAAGGCCATGATACCTTGTACCTCCCCCAGAGAGAAGCTGGGGTGACTAAGAAATGTCAAGCAGTTTCAGAGTCATAGTCTGTCTCATTTATAAATTTAAAATTGGTTGTTCTCTTTGAATGTCTAATGCTTTCCAAAATCTTCTAGAATTTTTAAGTATACTTTATAAATTTTTAAGCATTGTACAAAACTTCCCATGGCATCTGGAAAATAAAGAACCTGCATTTGTTTAAGATATTAAGCTAGCAATTTTCCATCAGAACAAATTTATCAAATTTTATATGAGACAAGAAAATAAGCACCCAGCAAATTCAGATACTAAATTAAAGTTTAGTGTAAGTATGGCTATTGATTGAGATCAGATTTTCACATTTCTGTTTCTCATCTAGCTCACAAATGGCTTGCAAAAATACTATCAGCTTTTCTTTCCAGGATAAAGTTTATTATTTGTTGCATTGTGTATTATAATGCCATTCATTTCAGTGAATGATATTTGGGTTATTTTTAATGTTTTGTTGCAGAATTGAATATTTAATAGTAGAATAAGAAATAGGAAAAATTACTTACAAAGTGTATATTTCCAGCATAAAATGTTTGAAAGTTTGGAGACATAATAGTAATATTTAATTTGAGAAATTTGGGTAATTGAATGTGGATCCAAACAGATGCATTGGTCAAGGTATGCAAATCAAGAGAAATGGATCTGAGCAAATTATTCCACCTGTTCTGTTGTTTCCTTGTTATAAAATTAATAGAGTAATGGCCTAATACATGTGGTGGACACATTTTGTGATGTATCTGAGAACTGAAAATGAAAAAAATATCCCACAGCTCTTATCAGAGTCAATGGTAAGAAAAAGATTGGTTGACCTATTCCACCTTGGTAGATAACAATAAATTCCATAACCACTGTGAACTGTCTTCCGCAAACCTGTGACCACCCACATTGCTCCTACTTTGTAGCAGTGGAAAACAGAGCAAAGCCAGTCCGCAGGTATTTCTCTTGCCTATTACAGTGAACACAAATCTTTCAAGTCAAGTTTTTCTGAAAACTTTCAATGTCTTCATTCCATTTCCCTGCTCTTTTCCTTGCTTTTCCTATGTTATTTGCTGTGAAATTGCATATTTTCTGTGGTTGTTTTCCTATAATGTCTCTGTTTTAGGAGAGCAAAAGTGGGAACAATATACACTTGGTGCAATGAAGCCCATCTTTATTGCTGGGAAGGTAAAAGTGAGGAAAAGCATGAACATGAATTGCTCTGGTAATATGTTTATGGCTACTACATTCTACTCCACAGTGTGGTCGTCTGTCTCACTAAAAGAACACAGAGAAATGCAATCAGAGGGATACTTAATTGGAAGGAAGGGGTAAGGAATAATCTACTTCAGGCAAAATATTTTCAGGTAAATATCAACAGAAAAGTTAAAATAGAATAGATCATTCCAATTGAAAAGGACCTACAATGATCATCTAGGCCTTTGCATATTGCAGAAACTACAAACATTGCACTCAAAATGAGACCAAGTCATTTTAAAGAGAGTATGTAGGAAAAGAGGGCACATTTTCATTTGTTCAGGTCTCAGAAGAAAATGCATTTGGTTTCCAGTTGCCTAAAATATATCTCATCCTGCTTACATCCTGTTTGGACAATCAGTAGTAGATATCCACTACATCTCCTTTGTTTTCCATCCTGCTAATCCTCACCCGGAGGATCTCAACCACATCATCACTAACTCTAAGGGCTGTGTAATCAAACCTCTCCCTTAAGTTTAGCATGACCCCTCCACCTTGCCTGCTCTGCCTATCCCTCCTGAAGAGCCCATAGCCCTCCATCCCACCTCTCCAGTCCTGGCGTCCATTCCACCAAGTCTCACTAAGACCTCGTGTGTAGCTCTGGGAGCTTACCAACACTTACAGTTCATCCTGTTTGTTTCTCATGCTGCCTGCGACAGTGTACAAGCGCTTCAGATATGCTTCTGAGATGTCAGTGCTCCTGAGCGCATTGTAAATGTTCCCACTAGCATTGATACACCCAGGCAATGTGATGCCAACCTTGGCTTACCTACTGCAACCATGTTGGTATCTACTTCCCATGCTGTATCTAGTTTAAAGCCCACTTTAGGGATAGTCCTGACAGCTTATGCCCAAAGATCCATTTTCTCCACCAGGACAGATGGTCCCTGTCAAACCCCAGCATAACTTACCCCATCAAGTCTCTTCAATGGTTTAAAGCTCCAAAGAGTTGGTGGAGATGGATTTCATACCATCACTATAGTAATGGATGCTGATGACTTCAGCTTCCTCATACAAAGGTAAGACCTCAGCAGATAGGAGTATTATATAGCTGGACAAGACAGGTAATGATGCTTTTCATTTCAGGTGATATGCTCTCTGGGGCAGTGGAGAATATGTTAGCCTTTTGCATTTGACAAAGTGAGGAAGTTATGTTACATTATCTAACTACCTTTTATGTAACTATGAAATCCTGTCACCTGCAGAGACACGTTATTTGCAGTGTCTTAAAATGCTATCCAAATTTCAGGCTTTTCATGGTGGAGATGATAGATTATTAAAAAATTAGATTTTACCAATTTTCTTGTATGTGAACTGAAAGAAGGGAGCCATCTTCACATTGCCCAGTTACAGGAAAGGTCAGCTGAAGTTTATGTCTGGTGTTTGAGTAGTGCTTGGCATTCTTTTCTTACCCTCCCTCTGCTCCATAAATCATCGCACACAGAAAGGTCAGGAACAGAGGAGCGGTAAGATACCAGCTAAATAAGGAGCAAAAGATTCCTCTCCTGGAAATCATCAGAGCAGAAAGGGAATTTCTAGAATCCTTTTGAGATAGGAGACTTGAAATAGTTAAAATATTTGGACTACACACTTCACAATTCAATTGCTTGGAATCAGCTCATATCCTTGAATAAATAAAGGAATTACCTTTGTGTAAAGCTGTCCAAAGACAGAGAATAGTTACAGATGACATTTTTTCTTCTAATTTTCTTTTACTTACAGCATGTGTTTTTCCCTTCCCTCCACCCTTTTCCTTGATCTGACCTAACTCTTGCTTGTGTTCTTGCATATGGGAAAGGACAAAGGAGAATTTAATAAAGGATGGTTGCTGCCACGTTCTTCACCTGACACAATAATTTTTAATCATGTATTTTTATACTTGTACCTTATTCAAAAGGATTGAGCCAAAATTAACCTCTAAATTTTGTATCACATAAGAACAGGATGCCTTCAGGAAAAACAGTGACAAAAATAAAAAAAAAACAGATTTTCCTTTGTTTGGCTCCTTGCTAATTTTGGTTGGCTATTTCAAATTAGTGAAAATTTTGCTAAGTAGTGCTTTTGTACAGTTTGAAGCAGAAGCTAATATCAAACTCAGGATTATCTCATTGAAGCTGTGAGCCTGAAACATTTTGCTTGTACAAACTGGGCAGCTTCCTGTAGATATTTTTAGTGTTGTGGGGAATGTGGCTGATTTCCTGACCTTTTGTAGACATTTCTACTGTTCCATGAATAATATTGAAGCGGTCAAACAAGAACAACTTTAAGGAAATTATTATGTCCATGCTTATTTGAATAAAATAATGAAGTACCATACATCCGCTGCCTTTTCACAGTGACTTTTATGGGCAATCTAACTCATATCTATCAAAAAAATACCAGTATAACCTTGACTAGATATTCATAAGCTCAAGTTCAGGGACTTGCAATTCTTGATCATTCCATTCATGGTTTTATAACTTTTTGCCATGAAGTATCCTTATTCCTGTTCAAAGAATTTATGTGGTGAACAAAGGAAAACATTTTTAATATGGATAGACTGTATCTGATAGTAAGGTTGGAAGTATTGAAAGATCCTTATCTGTTCTATGACACTGATCTCTCCTATTGTTTTGGAAAAAAATATGAAACATTTGTGACAGGTGTGGACCTGATGACTTCCTTTCATTTGCAAATATGGCAAAAGATGATTTTTTTCTTCTGCACAAGGTGTAATAATGATAAAATAATATGAATATTTCTTAAATGCCATTTTTGTTTAACTTCAACAAAATACTTATTCTTACTTCAGAATCTAAATAGCCTTTAAGAGCCATGATTTGGAACACTGATTGTTGAGCAACTGTGCAATGTGAACAAATGTGTAGAAGGGAGTACTTAAAACAGAGAAAACAAATGTTTCCATTAGAAAATTTTAAGACCTTATTTCCAGAAAAAGACCTGTAGAGGTGTTCACACAGAATTTGCCTAATTGTGAATGTTCTTTTAAAGACTATGGATGCAAATTAAGTACTTTGAACATATACATATATAGATTGGCAAAATATCTTAAGATATGTTCTAGGTAAGCTAAGAATAAGCACTGATGAACAGAGATTGTTTCAGAAGATTTAATTGACTTTGTAATTTTTCCTCCTGGCCTTTCTCCTTAGAAGAATATAGTGAAAGAGCTACAAAGAGTTGTAAATAAACAAGGTTTCATTAGGACATAAGCTGGAATAATTAAATTCTTACACTGAGAAAAATCAAAACATTTAGGTGAGGGAGAGCAGAAAATTTGAAAAAGTAAACTTGTAAGCCACTCTTTTCCTTAGGGCTTTCTTTTTCCAAGTCAGGTTCTCACTGTCAGACTTAAAGTACAAAAATTCCCAGATTGTAACAAACCTTCTCAGTGCTATCTATCCCCCTGAAAAAAAGTTTTTTTTCATCCCCTCCAAACTGCAGCTCTGATCCCTTTGTCAAGGTCCTTGTCTATAGGACCAGGCTCCTTGTTCCCAGATGAGATTTTCTTCCCGCTCAATACCTCTCAAAGCTGGAAAGTCCTCTTCCAGAGGGACATTTGCCTTCCCTCTCTTCCTCAGCAGCATTGCTGTTTCCATCCTAGGACATCTACCAATACTCTGTTGTTAACAATCTGAGAAAAAGAAATAAATCTGCTACCAGGTTGCACTGTAGACAGGAACATATTTAGAAAAGTATTTCTTTAATTTCTCTTGAAACATAAACTCAGAAATGATGTAATGAGCACAGTTTACATTTTCTTAGATGGGCAATTCTTACTTAAGGGCACATGAAACCCAAACCCAAAGAGTTGAGTGAGCAGTTGTATTTAACAAGCTGAGAAAAAGTTAACTACCCATTTGGCAGAACATGCTTAGAATACAAAAATAGTTTTGACTGCAGTTTATGCTATGTGTCTGGTTCATGCGTCTGGTGAGGAAGAATTCTTCTTCTGTAGCAACATTTAGACAAAGCAACAAATCTACTATACTTCCTTTCAGTCATCTTTCTTCCCAAGCAAGAAAGTTGCACAGGCACTGAGGTAGTCTCAATGCTGAAAATATTTAGCTACCAAGGTATACTGCAGAATATAAAGCAGTGCAAAAATTCTGGAGAGGAACAGATGCCAGTGCTGTGAGGCAAGTAAAGCAATTATCAGATACTCAGCTAAATGATTAAGGTTATATTAGACGCCATTCAGAAAAAAAAATAAAAAGGAAAGAAAAAAAGAAAAAAAGAATCCAAACAAAAAACCAAACCAAACAACCAAACAAACAAAATAGAAAAAAAGAGGAAAGCAAATTTTAGTCCCTATATCTTGCCTAGAAAGATTATAAGAACCTAGGCATAAAGTTCGGAAGGAAGAATTGCAGTTCCTGTGCTCAACATTGTTTTAATTTTTCTCGTCTTATATCTGTAAAATATGAAAAAAATAGCAAACTTAATCCTTTCTTGCAAAGGTTGTATGGCTGAATATCCTAGAGGAAAAGAGGATGCAACAATTAGGCCTCCTAAGCTAAGATTATTTATGCAAAGCCCTTGCCTGAAATGAATTTTCAAGGCTGACTATTTAAACATTATAAATAGTTTAAAAATGAAAAATCTGACATAACCTTTGCTGTACAGAGCACATGAATGATGATTTGAATAAAGACAGGGAAAATGGAGAGCATTCAAAGATGTTTTTAACCAAAACAGAGAAAACAACAACTGGAAAGAATGGGAAGTGTATTTTAGAAGTTATTGCTTAAGGTTTCCTGGTTTTTGCGATCTTTTTGGCTTTTTTGTACAGCTCAGTCTCTTAGACGTGTTGTGATGTTGATGACAGAACACAGAACCAGCTCAGAAGTGCAGCATAGCTCACAGCAGCCTGACTTGAAACTGTAAGCTTCAAAAGGGCTAAGACTGAATCAATCAATTGATCATCCCCTTCTGGTTTCTGTGCACATTCATGTGTTTTACACCATATAAAGATCCAGTATGGAAAAAAAATGTTATCTTTTCCATTTTATTATCTTAATTGTTTCAGGTAGTACAGGCAAAGTATTACACACTGACAACCTACTACACTTTTGCATGTTGAAAGGACACTTGTGTAATGTACACATGCTTGTACAGACCAGATCTCCTCTCTGTGGTCGTGTCATGTCAGGGCTCCTCCAAGATCAGCTTTGTGAAATGAATGGATAATTAAGGAAAAACAGTGGCATTGCTTATACAGATCAGAGGTATTTTCTTACAAATTTTACAGGAGAATTCAAGTAACTTCACCTTCAGAACAATTTGAAAATCATTGGAGTTCATGGTAGGCTCCCTTACAACACAATAGAATTACCGTTAAAGAAATTTTGGAAGCGAAATTTCCTTGTGTGATCTTTTTTTATTTATTTACTTTAAAAATATGTTCTTGAGACTGTAAGAAACATTGTTTGGTTTAATTTTGGGTTTTGTATTTTAAAATAGAGAAGATAAATGAATGACTGTTCTATTCATGCTGCTTCTGTTTGATCTCCTGCTTCAACATCCTGTAGCAAAAACAAAAATAGAAAAAAATCACAAACCTATAGTGTTCCCATGGGCAACAAAAGCTTGAAAAGAAACAGCAACATGCTGGTAATAAAAAAATTTCAAAGGACCATATTTCAAGCTGTGGGAGTGCAAGGAACATAATTTCTTATATAAAATGCACATCATCTCTTGTGAATGGCAGCTCAGGAGACTGCATATGCTCCTCTCCTACTTCATAGGAATTATCTAGCAGATATAAATGAAGGCAGTTTTGATAACTAACTTAATAAATTCCAAAGAGTATGGGTGGGCAGCTCAAGCTGACATTTTAAGATTTCATGAGGGAGGTTGATAGGTGAAAGGAGGAATGTCAGTTTTGCTACAGACAGAAACTTAATTTCTTTAGTTTGGATGAGTTCCAAGCAGAGTTACAGCAATTTTACAATCCTTCTATTTCTTATACAAAGCAAACAGTTTTCTTCTGTTTACTTAAGCACACTGAGATGAAAAAAAATCTGGAGGCTTACAAGACCACAGCTGTCTGCTCTTCAAATACTGGTTCAACACTTTGATGAAGGGTACTGTTGTTTGCTTTCTGTGCACTGCAGGTTAAAATGAAGCAGGTTGTTCACAGGACATAATTTCTCTAGGGATGGTGTTTCCTGGTTGGGTTAAAAGAAAAATAAAAATTCATAGTTCATTTAATTTATTTTTCCCATATCCCAAATACTTTGATATTTAGTCTAAATTAGGTCTCGAGTCCAGAGACCTTTAAATCAGGCAATATGATTCTTCACAATTAGAAGTAATTAAGGGTAAATTTATGGCAGATTAAGGTCTCTTTGAATTTCCCTTCTTCATATATTTTAAAGGCCTTGTGCTCTGAATCACTATTTTTATCACTTTTCATCATCCAAGTGTGAATCTGTCCTGACACAGATGGTCTTGGTTCATGCCACCCTTTCCACTATTTTCATCAGCATTACTTGATCAATTAAGAGCTGATTATATGAATAGGGTTTGTTATACCATCTCGTGTCACTCACCTTCCTGCTTCTTCCTTCTGCGCTCTTTATTTTCCCTATCCACACAAAATACTGTCTCACTCAGCATAGAAAGTTTCTCAACAGAGTTCTCTGCAGTCCTGTTTAGTCACCTCTGCAGCCTAGGTTATGATGAAGTGTAAAAGAGAGCTCTCTTACTATGAGGGTTACAAGACACTGGCACGGGTTGCCCAGCAAAGTCATGGATGCCCTATTTTTGAAAGTGTTCAAGACAGGATGGGACTCTGAGAAACCTGATCCAATGAAAGGTGTCCCTGCTCATGGTGGCGGGGAAGGGGACATTGGAACCAGACAATCTTTAAGGTTCCTTCCAACCAAAATAATTTTGATTCTGTGTTTCTATTTGACTTGTGCAACTCAGGACCTGAGCAAGAGTCTTAAATGAGACTGGCCTGCCATTTGCATAGAATATGGTATTTCATCCCTGAAAAAATTAGATGAATAGACCAAATTTTTCAAAATGGACCATGCTTATGATCTTACATAAAATCTTATGTATGCCCAGGTGAACAAATGACAGCTTGAGGAATGGATATAACTGTGTAACTCCAATAAAGCTTATTGATTTGGCACCCAACAAACAGACTTAATTTTTCATGGTTCTCAGGAGTTCTCTTGAAAAACGTTAATGTCAGCAGGGCTGTGCATAGCCCATACTTATCCTCTCCTCAGCTGAGTTGCTTTGGACACTTTGAATCTCAGAGCTTTGTGTTTATAGATATTTTTGGTGTAAGAAGAGTAGAGGTGACAGATGGGGTAAAGTTTATAATAGTGGAGTTTGGAAGCACTATCATTAGGTAGTGGTTTGTATAACAAATATACCTTACATCTTTAACTTCTAAGAAATACCAGTATCAAAGATATATACCTAATATTTATACATAGATATTGGCATATACATTGACGGTATAAATTCAAGGAAGGTGCTTGTGATGCACAAAATACCATAAATAAGAAGTTATGTAACAAATACTGCACTTAGTTCTTTGTATGATTTGTGAACAATTAATTTTTTGTTGGGGAATGTTGATTCTGAAACAGTTATCTGTACACTTCGGGAGACAATATAAATTTGTATTGGTTGTAGGAATTGTACTTTCAGAGGATATGGACATTTAAGTTCAGCACCTATGCTTTTCTTTACACTAAAGGAAAAAAAAAAGTAAATCAAAGAATAGATTCAGCAGTCTCCTCAGGAAGTCAGTTACTGATGTCCTCAGAACACATTACTGATGTCCCTTTTTTATAGACTGGCAGGTGTGAAGGACATGTTGTGGAGCTTACTTGTAGAACAGTATTTACACCTAAAACTGCTGGGTAGACTGGATTGATGTGAAGAGAAAGACTTTGTGTGCTCCTCTAATATCATTATCTCTTCTGATTAGGTTATAATGCAAATGTTATCAAAGACTCACAGTTTATCTGTAGTATTGACATTCCCAACACTGACATTCTCAGGTCAATATACTAGAATTATAATATACTTCCTGTGAGTTAAGAATAAAATTATCCTGCTTTCNNNNTTTCCTGCTTTTTTTAAAAAAAAAAAAAAAAAAAAAAGAAGGAGTATGAAAAACTAATTCTTAAAAAAAGAAGCATGTGAAAGTAAAAGTCCTTGATAACAGGTTTCTTCACACAGCTGCAAAACTGTACTCTAGTACAAGTTTCTTGCATTAGAAGAATTGTATGGATATCTGTGAGAATTTTGGAAGAGAGGAGGAATGCAAGAGGAAAACAAATTTTATTTGATGTGGAAAAGTTTGGTATATTTTTCTATAGATGTTTTTAAACATATATGAGACATTCTTCTTCTGAATTAGTTCTTTTTTAGTATATGAGGTGGCTATGTAGATGAGGAAAACACTGGCTATTGTTTACCTTCTGTTAGGGGCATCTGGCCTGTCTCTTTTGGCACTGGGTCCCACAACCAGGGAAGCAAATTGCACTCATGGGGTACAGTTGGTACAGGGTTATTGCCCTACTGCTGGTTATTGCCACATCAATCAGATTCATCAATGGGGTCTTTAACCTCTTCCTTCACCCTTCCTTACCAGGGTTTTGGCTTCCAATGCTCAAGACAAATTCTGATTTAATGCAGCTGTGGAATCTTGGATCAGGTTTCTGGGAAAGATGTGGATATGAGTTTTGAATGAAGCAAGGTTCTGACCTCCCTTTGTTTGGAGCAGGGTTGAAGGTTTCTCGTCCAAGCTACATTGCTGATGTATCTGTGTCTGATTATGTACCCTGTTCGTTCTGAGCCTGACCCTAAGACTTGACTTTCCAGCTTGAACTTAGAACTCCCTTTTCATCATGGACATATTTAGTGTTCTGGACGCTTGCCTGATTACCATCCTCTGTTCTGCTTTGCTGTTCTTGTTCAGTTCCTGTGGGACTGTCTTTGTTAGTGAGGGCACAGTCCTGCCAGTTTTGTTGTCTCAACTATCAGTTCTCCTTCCCATCTGGAGAATAACCAACATTGCTTCTCCCTAACAGCACTCTCAGAGGACCCCACCAAATTATTTGCCTTTCAGTATTCCCTTGTTTCTCCTTTTGCTTAACAAACAAACTTTCCTTTTTACTCTTTCTTTGCTCAACAGGTTTCACAGAGTTTTCACCCTTACATAGTCTTAGAATCTTACTCTTTGATTTTAGACATTGATGCCAGTAAACCTGTCCTTTCCTGACTTTTGACATCTTTCGTCCAGAAGCATTCCTACAATCAGAGAATGGTTTGGGTTGGAAGAGACCTTAAAGATCATGTAGTTCCAAACATGGTGTCACAGTCAAGGCTACTCTTGGCTACATCAGGTTGTTTGGACTCCCATCCACATTTCTATCACACTCATTGGATGAGTTGGCCCTCTGCCTATATACTTTAGCAAGTATACATTTCTTGTTTAAGAAATGTTTTCAACATAGCCTATAACATGATTTAGAGTCAGGTTTGTAAGATATAAAATGGGTTGAAAACTTACTCAATCTCTGTGCTCAAACTGCAGTGAACAACAATAGAAAATTCTGTTGTCATCTGTTTACTTGCTGGTGTTCTTTCCAGTAGGCCAATTCTGTATGATAATTTTTAAGTTCATAACTGGATGATGCAATACATTACACTCCACATGTTTCCAGACAATACCAAACTGGCTAATCATCAAAAGGCAGAGCTGAAATGAGGATGTAAGTAAGGTGGAAAAATGGACTGACGGGAACCTCATGAATTTCAAACAGAATTGCCAAGATCTCCACTTGGGGAGAAATAACCCCATGGACCAGCAGAGATTATGCTTCATTCTGATTATTCTATCAGTATGCAATTTTTAGCAAATACTGATTATAATAATATGTGCATAGATAAGCATCTGTGATATTGCATTGCAACGTAGAATATTATATCTAAATCATTATGTATTAAAACGTGAGCCAACAAATATTTATGCACTTTTGTAATTTTCAGTCTTCCAGCTTAAAACTTAAATAATAACAACCTTACAAAAAATGTGGGTTTTTTTTTCCCAGTCTGAAGTTCGTAGCTTCTTAATTGCTGAGTACCTTCAACAGGATAGTACTCAAGCAGAATTATGGCAGTGCATATATTGGCTTATGTGTAGTTCAATATCATTGCTTAACAGATGTCTGATTTAATTATAGGCACCTCATATACATTTTCATTGGTGTCATGAACCTATCTCTATGGTCTCAGCATTTCTAAGCTACATTGCAGCCAACTAATGCAGTAGAACCACATAAAAGACTGGTGTAGTTTTCTTCTGTACTCCTTTCCTTTCCCCTTCCAGCTCCAAAAAAAAGTAACTCAATAACATGCCTTTCCCTGTCAGCTAGCTGTATGCCCATCCTTGTAACCACTTCAAAATGTTTTTGTTGTATGGTTAAAGGAAGGTCATGTTTGATTGAAACACTAGTTGCATTTTGGTATTGGATGAGTTGTTGCTAATATATTCAATTTCAGCTAAGTCACTACACAGATGAGGCTCTCCGTGAGAACATATTATCTTTTCTTTTTTAAGTCTTCAAGATGTTATACATCCAGGAGGAGTGAACAGATTTTTTCAATGTTTTTCTGTGATCAGGGCAATAAAACATCAATGGATAAGCTGAGGAATTGTGCATTCTGTTCTACGTTGAAAAGGGGATGTCAGTGTCTCAGGTTCTCTATTTGTGAATACCGTATACTTGCCTTTCTCCAAAATAGGCTCAGATATTAATGTAAAAATGTAACATTTTCTTCAATAAAATTCTAAGTTAACTGGTAACTTAGAATACTTCAATGTCCCTTATTCTGAGTTATACTTCAGTGGCTATTCTCCTACTTCGTTCCAGGTTATATTTGATATTCCAAAATGCTTCAGGAAAAGGAGAACAGGGGGATGTATTTCTGTAGGCATCAAGTGTAAGCACGAGAGAACTACTAAGAGTGTTATCAGTACCAAAGGAAAAGGAACTACTCATTACTCAGGAAAAAAAACCACAATGATACTTGAAAGATGTTGGAGGCTGAGCGAGGAAAAGCAAATACTTTAAAGTCCATTTTATTCAGTTCTGCTGTATAAGCAGATTGAGAGCTTAAGCAGCACATAAATCAGAGTGTTTTACTGAAAGAGTAGAAAGAAAAAAATAAAGCAGAATAAACATTAGGAAACATAGTATTTGCTAGTATAAACTAGTATTTATTACATTTATATTGTTTGGAACCAAGAATTGTGAATCCCAGAATTTGGGTGACATGAGGATATGGCTGGTTCTTTTCCCTCCCTTCCTGTGTCTTCTTATTTTATCCTTTTTCTACCCATAAGACCATAGAATCATAGAATATCCTTAGTTGGAAGGAACCCACAAGGATCATCATGTAGCCTGCACAGAATAGGCATGTTAATTGGATAAAGTAACTGCAGCATGAGATAATAAAAGGCTAAAGTGCAGTGTGTGCCTTGTGTGAGGATTTCAAAGGCGCTGTCACTATCCAAAGCGAATATGGACTGTAGTGCACAGGTACTAGAAAATAAAGTGCTAATGCTGCAGTCTGCATTTCTACACTGTCAGCCTGATTTTTGGTGGTGTTGGATTTTCAGAAGGCATCACCACTTCAACCACCTTCAGCTAGAGAGAATGGGAACTACATGTAGCTGAAAAACCAAATGACAAAAAAAGCATGCAATTTAAAAATGCGACAACAGAGATTTATGTAAAAGCATTTACTCTGTCATATTTGCCACAAACTCTCTGCAATTCAGGCAATTTAACACAGATTCCCTGTTAAAAAAAATCTAAAAAACCCCCCACACAAATATTTTCCCATGCTGTTTCTCTTCCACTATATGTCCGCATGAATGTGAGCTCTTCCAGTCCAATACTATCTTGTATGGTCATCCAAGGTGCAAAAACTGAGATAATTCATTTTTTAAAAGCACCTTTGCACATCAATCAAGAAAATCCACAACCCATTATTCACTTTACCAGCACTAATAACAGCGGTGATGATAAGTGTTTTATAATTTGTAATTCTGAGGGAAGTTGCACCAAAATGAAGAATTTATTGGAGGTCAGACAAAGATATACATTTACGCAGAAGCATCAGGTAAAAGACAGAGCAAAAGTTTGGAGAGAAGTGAAATTTAACTTATACCCTATCCCTAAATTACCAATGGACATAAGGATTTAGCCCTCTTTTATTTTAGTGCTCAAAGGTTGTAGAAATGTTACATGTTCACATAGACCACTGGATTAAAATAAAAATAATATAAAAATGGTAGGTTGTGCCTGATACCAAGTAACCAAGACTTTACTTAATTTAACTTGTAGGTCAGACCCTTCTTCCACTCAAGTCAATTCCCCATTGATCACACTGAAGTGAGGAAGGGAGTGGTGGGAAACTTGCACATTTGGAGTTATGTGGAGACGTTTTCACTTAGATTAAATTGGGACTCAAAAGTGGCTATTTATATGCATGAGACCAACACAAAGTGCATATTCTGCCTCAGGATTAAAGCATTTAGTTTTTCAAGAGGGAACAGTTGATCAATGCTTTATGCCCACATTTCTCATGTTGATAGAGCTTTGCCCATGAACTCTCATTAGATGTCCTGATTCCAACTTGAAACTTAAATTTGATTTCAACACCCGAAATGGATGTCACAAAGGAAACAGATTGCTCCATATATTCATCTAAATACAGGTCAAAACTAGGTATATATCAACAGCATTTCATCATCAAAGACATATGCCACCAAGATTAATCGATGCTGAACGCTTCAATTTCTAATCACTAATAATAATATTTGCAATTAATTGTATGTACAGCTAATTGTATCTCAGTTTATTTGCTAAGGCAATTTTGCTAAACCAAGTAATTTTACTGCTAAATACAAACACTGGAAAAGTTGTGCCTGTTAACATGACTAGTTGCACTTGTCTAATATATGGTCTTACAGTTAACCAGTCTGATAATTTAATTTCATGCTCAAACTGCTTTTTGCTGGATATTTGATATAAAACAGATTAGAACGTTTCCCCCAAATATATTTCACTTCCTGATCATCTTCTGCCATAGCAATAAAAACTGGCATTTTAATTTTTTTCACCAAATAAGACCAACCAAACAAAAAGAAACATGGAACTCATTGGTTGCAGAGTTCCATAACAGGTTTTGGAAAGGTTTTTTTTATCAGACAACACCCAGTGATTTAATGTTAATTATGTGGCTAAGTTCTTACATTGGTCTGAATTCACTCCTTTCATTACATGCCCTTTTAACAAGTTCCTGATGAATATGATGTGAATAAGTTGTAGAGCTATGGTTGAGGAACTAATTCACACTTATTACACTGATGAGTTACAGTACATGCCATTTCACCCTTCTGAAGATGAACATTTCAATTAGTTTCAGAGTACATTCTAGTCCAAATCCCAAATCTCTCACTAATAAACACTAAAATATGCCTAATGTACTCAATATGTGTGTTTCTGCAGCTAGAGGCTCCCTGCCATATTCCAAAAGTATTTGACCTGATACCAGACTAATACTTTCAATTCTGCCAGGAGTCACTACTGTGTGCTTCAGCTGACCCATGAGCTGCTTACAAGTTCTGTACCTGAGAGCCATGACATTTCAGACACCAGCTCTGAAATTCCTCTGACTTAAGTTATCAATCTTGATTTGTTTTAATATAAAGCACAGTGTTAGAAATAAGCTACCTTTGAACAATTTTGCAGAAGGTTAAATAGTGTAAATAGATCTGTATTTTTAGGGCAACAGCACTACATCATCAGAAACCATTCTGACAAATAAAAAGCTATTAGTCTACCAAAACTGTAATGAGATCATGATTAATAAATACCTCTGAAAGGTCTGCATCAAAGTCAAGGCTTTTCTGTGATAAATTTAAACATGCAGACATTACTTTGCCAAAAGCTGTGTGTTCCAGTTATCCAGCTCTACTGATTGATTTGTTCATTAGACTAATAAATAATTTATCACCTTGAAGAGGACGATTCATTATACAGATAGCATGAACAAGTAATTTTAAGCAACCAAATCTTTAGAAGAATTAGCAGTGTTAACAGTGCCATGGTCTGATGCCATGAAGGTGCAGAATCCAGACCAGCATAGAAACAATAAAATTGGTATAAAACCAGGTAATTTCAGATAGCTTCTAAGCAATTGCCCGTAGGAATTCACAGTGCAGCTCCATCAGAAATCTCATGGGTTATATTATCTTTAAGTCCTTTCAACTATCCTGCTCTAGAAATTATGGTAAGCTATGAGCTTTCTTAACACCAGGCACAGAAATAAATTACAGTTTGTAATACACCCCATTTTCTAAACTAGGGAAAAAAGTCTGTAAGATTTACAGTATTGATTATTTTATTCCACGATTTTCTTTCCTAAGCACCTAATTTTTCCTAGCAAAAAATGATAGAAAAAAATCATATACAAATCAGCCAGAGTGGGCTTTTTCTCCATGTGTAAGAACTATCATTGCAAAAACTAAATTGTAACTCATTCTCTAGAATTTCTTATCCATTTAAAGTAAAAATAATGTGGATATAAGGACAGTTATAGAATGTCAACAAATTAGGGGATAAATTAGACACAATTACTCATCACACTTTCCCTAATAGGAACACATGGGATTACTATTTTTATTATTATTATATCAGTTTTATAGCTTTTTTTTTTGTAAACATTTAAATGGATGTAACAGTCCCTTTGTTGAAGATGGAAAAAAGCCTACAAATAAGTGTCTTTGTAATTAAAGGTGTAATGTGTCTAAGAAAAAAGATTGTTCAACTTCATTCATAAAATTGATAGCACCACAGGCTAAAGCCATTAAGCCAAGTTTTCTGCCTCAACCATGCACAAGAACAGAGATCTTTTTTTCTTCTTTTTCTTTTTTTTTTTAATACTATTTAATTTTATTTCCTCCAGCAATTAACATGCACTGAAGCTTGGGTGTTTCACTGCAAGAGAGGAAACTGGGGGCATTTAGAGAATGACCTGCTGTGTTTCATCCACAGTGAAAGTCCTTGTTTTCTTGGGATTTAGTATCTACAACAGGAAGCATATCACCAGTCTTGGAATACCATCCCGGTCCCAGAAGTCTAGTTCAAAATAACAAACCAGAAACATTTTCTGTCATCACTTACACCCTACTTTCCTGAATCTAACAGATATTTCCTCGAAGCAATGTCTCTATACAGCATTATATTGTGCTGTGCATTGCAGCACTTGTGACTGTTAAGACTGTGATGATCAAAGAATATGTTCTTTGAGCCCCGTCTTATTTTGTTTTTTTTTCCTGAATCACAGATCTGGCTTGGGGAAGCAAGGAGTGGTGAACACTGCTCTTTCTCCTTTTTCTGTCATTATCTTAGAATCTGATCTGCAGGTTCAAGTGCAATGTATTCCTTCCCATTGCTATAGTTTTTGCATAGTGAAAACAGCAGCCGGATGACTCAAAACTGGGATACTTCACCCAGATACCTCATATTGCCATTTATATGACTTCTACTTTCATTCAGAGAGACTCACAAAGGCAATGCCTCAAAAGAAGATGCTGTAGCAGTATGATTTGTACAGGATCCAGAATGATAATATCAGGAGAAAGGTAGAGAAGCCGGATGATAGAGCAGAAGCTGATAGTCTCCTTCAGATCCAGGGGAAACTTCAGCGAATTAAATCTCTTCCTTTTGGTGTAGGGTGAGATAACTTGTATCTGGTGGAATTATTCCAGAAACTTTATATTATTCCAGAAACGGGAAATGATGGTTATCCAAAACCAGTGTTAAGACACTTCCTCCTCTCATGTATCTTTGTGAAAAATGTGGCCTCCTGGGATGATGAATCCTATTTGCTTCTATGAGCCTTCACGGACTCTATGAGTGTCACTAAGCAGATATGGTGCACTAGGCAGGATAAGAAAAAGGAAAACATATTTAGTATTGATATGGAAAACAACCCCAAACACCTTTTGTATGACAGTATGTTGAATTTCCTCTGATGTGCTTGAATTAACTAAATATAAAAGTTAGCATTTTTCCCATTATGAAAATACATTTAATGAAACTGTGTTTGCCAGGTGGATGTTCTCCATAATGTTTTATTTCCATATACTACTCCTTAGTTTTTAGAAAGAGAGAGAGAGAGAGAGAAAGAGAGAGAACTTTATATCCAAGGGATGTAACCATGGAATGAGCAGAACCAATTAAGCTCTGAGCAAAGGTTTCCTCCAAATAAGCCACAGTGCAAGCAGTAACCAACAAGAAATGGGATATGAGCTGATAAGAAGAAAGCTTGCTTTATTGATTTTTTCCTCAGCCCCAATTAGGTTAGGTAGATTCTATTCATCTGCTGACTTAAATAGATATGAATGTGAAATCTCTAAGGCATTCCTAAGAAGTTTTTAGTAAAAATGTTTCCATATCACTGCACTTAGAGGTTTGGAGGTAGCTGACAACTGAGGGTACATAAATTAAATGGAATATTACTGATGCATTTGGAAAAAAAAAAACCCCGAACAAAACAAAAACAAAACAAAACNAAAAAAAAAAAAAAAAAAAAAAAAAAAAAAAAAAAAAAAAAAAAAAAAAACCAGCAACAACAAACAAAAAAAACCCCCAAGCCAACACATTTTTTCATCAAACTTTAGCTTTCCAAAATAGTTCAATGGTGTAAAAAAACCATTGTTTCATATTTTATAGCTCCAGATTTACCTGTCATGACAACATGACTCTTTGTAACTTTACAAAGTTAAAATTATTTGCTTTTAGAGTGACCCACATATTGTGTTCACAATATCTTATCTACACAACAAGTGTCTCAAAACTTTCTCTCCATGATTATCGTTTTTTTTATTAACTTGTGAACTTGTCCCTGGACCCAGCTGGGCAGCATGCAAAATTATTATGGCCAGTTCTGAAATTAGGAGAACCTGATAAATGAGGCCATGATCCTGAAAGAAATGGTTGAGAAGCAAGAAGCATTTGTACTTTTTGGAAAGTTTCTACAGAATGAGGTTTTAATTTTCTCCTGTGGTAAGGAAGCTTAATCAGAGGCAGATTTCTTGGTAAAAATAGCAGATTTTGGTGTCTGGAGAAGTGCCCCAATATCAAAAGGCTTTGCAGTGAGGATGAATAAGTCACTGTTTCTGCATGCAGGACGATGGGCACTTCAGATGCCTCTGAGCGGCAGAAGGAGGTCAAATCTTTCTCTCAGCCCTGCCCAGCTGTGTGTAAAGGCAGCTCTGAGAGCTCTGGGGCTGGCTTGGTTGTCACCAATAGAAGATGATGAGCTGGGGAAGGCATCTCAGTGAAACCCCATCATGGTCTGGAAGATGGAGGTTTCATGGTCAGGTGTGAGTGCTTTGTGCAGTAAGGCAGACAGTGGAGGTGGGAGAGGTTTCTCCTGAGTCCCTCCCTGATAGAATTCTCCTCGAGCCAGGTGTTATGAGCCCATAGAGTTTGGGTTTTTGTCCTGCAAATCCCAATGGCATAAAATAAGTGGGATGGGCACCTCGGGTGGTGTTAGAAACAAAAAGATTTACTAACTGTGAAAATAACAAACTCTCTACAAAGAAAAAGACATGCCAGAGGCAAGGAGGCCCTTGTCTGCTAGAACACACCCAAAATGATGTTGAGCTTCTTTTATCCAACGCTTTTAGTAGTAACTGTCCATGTGGGGCCTTTGGCACTTGTCCAACCAGATAGTCTGAAGTTTAAAATGACATCCATTGGGTCCTATGAGGTGTCCTGGTTCAGAACACTTTCAAATTGGGAAAGAATGTTCTGACTTTTCCACCTTTTATGGGAAATAAAGAGAACTTCAAGTCCATTCCCAGTCTGGGCATCCTGTCCTGGGGAGTGCATAGCTACACCTCCTGTCATGATATTAAAAATATAAGTAAATTAGAGAGGAAGAGAAAGGTCTGAACACTGTCCTTGGTTGAACTGAAATGAAAATCCTACAGTGAAAGGCAATATGAACCCTAAAAAAAATGAAAGGGCAGCATTTCACAAGTGTGGTCATGGGAACTTTGTCACCAGGGCTTAAGAGAAATTTCATTAGATTAACTAACTTCCTAATCTACCAGCTTCTTCTGTTTTACATAACTGCATTGCTTTGTCTGAGGGGCCCTTCATCTCTGTTCAGGCTGTAGGGGTGGCTACAATGCCAACTGTATCATGCACTGTCACTTACTTCTCTGTGTGATGAGTATGGAACAAAAGGAAGGCCTCTTCAGTTCTGCTCTGTAATATCTTTTAATAACCTACTAATAACACCAGTGAGATAGCAATAGATGGGGTATTTACTCTTTCACAGACAGAACAACTAACTACGGCAATCTAATAGTCATTAAAAACCATTCCAGTTTGCAACAGACAGCTCTCATGTTGTCATTCACTGACACTGGTTGTGTAACTAATGTAACAAAATACTGGCATGCTTACTTCGCATCCACTTACACAGGCCAATGGGTGCTGTATTTTTTTATTTTGCAGGAATTTTTAGCATCAAGAATAAATGGGATTCTTTTCCTTTGGTTTGGGTCAAGCTTTGGGTCTTGAAAAAGGCTGTTCATTAATTCAGCATGCTTGCTAAATTAGTTTTAAAAGCGAGGATATAGTATTATTACAGCAAGTTTGCTGGTAAAATGTGATAAGGAGAATGCTGCTCTTACAGCTATCTGCCAAGGACTCTGGACAGTAAGGACATGCACAGTGTGCTGTTGCAGAGGCTTAACAAAAAAAAAATGGTTTTTAGAAATATTTGTTTTAACTTAGTGGTTTACACAGCTTGTGGGAATGAAAGCACAAAGGTTATGTTACTTGATGTTCTTCCATCTCTCAAACATGCACAAACTCCTTCCCTATTCTCCTCTTAGGAGGCAGTAATAATAAAAACCTAAAGAGTATCTATTATAATGAGAAAACAATACATTTCATTTAATGTATTTAGTTTTTCAAATGTTTTTGCCCTTTATTTTTCTATATCGCAATCATGCCTATAAGAAGTGGATTGCACTGTAATTATGTTCAGATTTGCCAGCCAATTCCATTGGATGGGAGACCATGGAGGTCACTGCACTGCAACCTCTGGGTATTGCAGACATTTTAAACATCTGGCACTGCATTATTAGAACTGTCACATAGAACTAGAAAGCTTTGAATACCTATTATCATTCATGCAGGTTATGACTGATGAGATGAGATGTGAGTGGGTTTAGAGTGATGCTTCTCTTTTCTCTTTCCTTTTTTTTTTCCTGAAAGAACACAGCACATAAACATTGTGTACTTTTCCTGTCAATAAAAATTTGAAATTAGACAGGCTTAGAACATAAGATGTTTGATCCCTTACTATAAATTGTACACCATGAGTTATTTGCTGGGATTTTCTAAGCCGATTCAATAAATACCAAAAATGCATAAAGCATTTGGATTAAAACCAGCTTTTCTTTCCTTTCTTGATTGCACAGATTTTCATAGCCTCAAAAGAATCCTTTCCTATAGGGAGCATAGTTTTTATATGTGTGGGTATATATATTTTCTTCTTCTTTGAGTGGTTTCTTCTTTGTTTAATATATAGTTTTTTCTTTTTCTATTTACATATATTATTTTTTAAATAAACTTTCATGGACTGCATGATGTTTAATTACTGTTGACTTAAGAACTCTTGCCAGCTTCAAGATTTTTGACTCTCCTTCAGAGAAGTTCCTAAATATGGGTTTAATTTTACACTAGATTGTAGATTCCAAGCCCACTAATATAGCTCAGAGAATCTGAAAATAGTCCCTTAAGTTGGGACTTTTAAGAGCAACTAGAGAGAACAAAACTTTGAAAAGTGTTTATGGCAAATGTGAAGATCACAGATCTCTATTCCAAAGAGAAATAAACAGATGTAAATTTAATACTGATTACTAGCACAATTTAGTTAACGTAGTTTTCATTTAGCTTAGTCATGTTCTTCCATTAGAGACGTATTGGAGCCAATTGTAATTCTGAAATGAATTTTTGCTTACTTACTCTAGTTTTGGAAAAAAAACTCAATTTATCTTTAGCCACAGGTTCCAGCTTTTATTTTAGGGTTCAGTTTTTCATGGAAGCATGTGAACAATTTGGAGGTGGTCGACATTTTATAACATTCTGCATAGGACAGTTTACCTGAGAATTTCTGGGGGAGAATTACCTCCCCAGAAATTAGGGGCAGCAATGTGCACATGGAAGATCAAAGAAAACAAAATAAATGGAGAAGTAAGTTATAAAAATTATGGAAAAAATTATGTCATAGTACCATATATTGCTTTGGGTTGAAATGGTTTAAATATCATCTAGCTCCAGCCCCACTGCTGTGAACAAGGACACCATCCATTAGACCAGGTCACTCAGAGCCCCATCCAACCAGGCCTTGTGCATCTATATTCAAAGAAAAGCATATCCATCAATTTCTCTGTGTTTTGAGGTTTATTTAATTTGGTTTTGTTTTGTTTTGCTTTTTAAAAACATTTTTTCTGACACTTCTAGTTAGTCTTAACTCTTACTGTGAATCTAAATTGTTTAGATACACACCACTGAAGGAACAAAGAGAATTCAGTATAAAACACTGAATTTTTATGTCCTACTGCCACACTTTGAAATCTTTCTAAATATTTATTTTAATCAATATGTCATAAAATGTCTGTAAGGGGTTTTTTTGAGGGGCAAAGAGAGGTGAAAGAAAAGAAAGCAAACAAAACCCTTTGTCTAGCCCACAGTGTTTTCTCCTAACTATTAGAGAGCACAACACAAAAATGCCCAACCTTTTTTAAAGTGGAAAAAAACCCAAAACAAACCAAAGCAAAAAAGAATGTATGTTATGCTACCTGCATGATACAGATATTACAGAGCTACCTACTAGACCATAGAGTGGCTTTATGGATATTGTGTAAAATTGGCACAGGCTTCTGACAGATAAAGGACCACAAGATCAAAGACCAGCAATTTTTTACCAAGTCCAGAAGAGAAAACCAGAGAACAGGAATATTTGAAAATCAGTTCATTGTGTTATATCTACAACAAATTATCTGCTATTGGGTCTTATTCACAGCTCAGTAAAATCACTGGCATGGGCTTAAAGTCAACACTGGTCTCTCCAAGTAGTTTTCATATTATGCTGTATCAAGAGATGGAAGACTGTTTACTGAATACAGCACAAGATTGCTAGGCCAGGAAAATATATTTTATTTCATTTATGTAAGATTTAAAAAGTATATTTTTTGTTAAAATATCTCTGATGAGATTTCAAAAGCCTGCGCTTTTTCTTAGAGACCAAATGTGATCATGGAAAGAATAAACATAGTCAGAAATGAACAGTCCATCCCTTGCACAGATGTGCAAGGTGATCAGAGAGTGCAGGAGCAGACAGGGCAAGACAGATAGGTAAAGCATCCTGGTAAAGAAAAGAAACTCATCATTAGGCATAGGTCATGTTGCAGACTTCTTGATTCACAAAGCGGGGAGAAATTGTCAGATAGAATGTGCCTCTTGAGTGCTGTTAGCAAACAAAGTCTGTTATGTTGCAGTATTAAGCCCCTGTGAGGTGGTGTGTGGGTGCTCCTGGGGTTTTAAACTGTAAATTACAGGGGCATACTAAACTAGTGTGTGTCTACACAGGTAGTTGCACTTAATTTAACTGTCAATCTAAATCATTTTAACATCATCCCTGAAGTTAAACCATTCATTCTTGGCAGCCTGCCTTTAAGACCTAGTTTTGAAATGAGTCCCTGATGGATCCTGGTTGAAGCTAATGGGGCTGTATGTGGTTGTAGAATAGCAATTGCATAAATTTCATTAAAGGGCTGGGACTTATTTGTTAAGCCCAACTGTGATACCTATGCTTATTGGGAGTTCTTTACACAATAATTGTTCCTCTTGACTTCAGTGGGACTATTTATGGGTTAAAGTACAGCTCAGCAAGAGTTTGGTTGCATGCAGGTGAAGACTTTTTAGTTTACCTTGCTAATGTTTCTCATCCCATCAAAATCAAGGTGATTATTAATGACTGGGCGTTACTGGAATGATGAAGAGTTTGCAGGAGGATGATATTCGTTTGCCATGGGAATATCAGACATCTGCTTTTAGAATCTCTGAAAGGCAACCATGGTAAAAAGAAAACTTAGAGAATTTATTTTTTTTTTAATGCTCTATCATGTACTTTGGCAATATTCCTAGAAAAACTGGGAATAATTCCTTATGATCTTCATTTCTGGTTAGAGAAAACAATTATTACTCTGCAGATGAGAAAGTCCAAAAAAGCAGCTCCTCTCCTAGTCATCTACACTTGCACTTTGGAGAGGAAGGTGCCACTGGTCAGAAACACACATTAATGCCATCCAAACTTCGTAAAATTTGGATCTGGACACAAAGGTTTACACTTTCCTATCCAGGTGTAAAGCAATACAGCTGAGCTGATTATAGTCAATATCCAACCTACCCGTTTTAAGATGCTGACAGATTACACACAGCAGCACAATGAAATAAATGGAATTACTTATGTAAGTGGTCTCTCACATAAAACCTGCAAAACTCAATTTTGCCATGATTTCTTCACTATCCCTGCAATGCAGTGTTAACTGGTGAGTCAGGTCTGTCTCTAAGATGTACTAAAATATTCCAGTGTGGAAAGAGAGGACTGCTGTCCACAGGGGAAAAAAAAGTGCTCTGCTTCAAATTATTTTGTTGTCACCCAGATTTTAGCTCAGCTGTTTGTTCAGTTTGTTAAATCATATGAGTGACAGTAATTAAAAAATATGTAAAATTGGTACAAATAGCTGTGAGAACATGCACTCATAGTGCATTTGTATTATAGACCATTAGACACGGATACATTAAGTCTCTCACCTTTAAATTTTGCATTTCAGCTCTTCTTAGAAGGCAGAGATGTCAGAATTTACGTAACTGAAATATATTCTGCTCTCATTTCTATTGGAAAAAAAAATCAGAGACATCACATTGACTTCAGTGGAATTATTCTAGATTTGCCTTAAATAAGATAATTCTTTCCACACTCTACAAAGTGACCTGGATATAAGTGGACCGTCTTCATGACAGATGATCTAATCCTGGTGTCTGTGGAGGGTGTACAAAGAAAGTTGATCCAGGGGATGAATAGCTCCAGAGCTACAGATTTTTTGCCTTTGAGAAAGAGGAAATAAATCCATGTACTTCAATCACATTGAACTTTATTCTTTGATTTTCTACCAGTTCAGAAAGGTACTGGAAATCATCAGAGCACCTGTTCTGCATAAAGCTGGAAAACTCTGTCTCTCACATATACTTTTACTTATCGTCACACAAAGCCTGCTTAGTAACATGTATGGCTGTAAGAATCCAAATCTCGAGGATTCTATAAGCTTTTATGTACATTAAACAAATCTTTCTGTCAAAGGAGGATACACTTTCATAACACAGTGAAAGATTTTAAGTATCTGGGCCCTGATAAGAACTCATTTAAGACTTTAGAAAACTTACTCCTTCATCATGCCATGAGAATTAATCACAGCATCCATATTCAAATTGTATTCTGAAGTTAGTTGATAACACAAAGGCAAAGGAAAGACAAAGGGGTGATCTTTGAATCCTGAATGCATTTACACAAGAAATAAGATGATATTTCAGCTAATAAACACAAATAGAGTAGGAATGATTAAACTGAAACAGTATCAGACCTGAAATAGGAGTATCAACACAGAAATTCATCATGGGAATTAATTTTGTTGTATGAAGAAACAGATGGATGAAACATCAAATTGAATCGCCTACTCCTTTTCCTGTAAGAGCAGGGGAAGATGACAATGCATTATGTTCTGAGATTCAAGGCATCTCTGTTCTTTGCCTTACCTCTACTGCAGGCTTTCAGAAAAATCAGTGATTTTGTCACTGGACTTCAATTCTGCATCTGTAAAATTATAATAATTGCCTATTTCTTGTCTAATTGGACTACACAGGTGTAAAAGGAAGGACAGTAAGGTTCTTACCTCCCTTAGAACCTCTTAGTATTCCTGTGATAAAAATATGAAGAAATATTGTCATGCCCCCATTTTATCTGTGGAGAGGAAAAGAACTTCCAAACAGTTGAGCGGACATTGTTTGTCCTGCTCTGATTGCCTATCTTTGCTAGACCATGCACTTTACTATTGGCTCTGTATAAACCTTCTGGTGGTTTTTTTGCCAATTTGGACACATAACCACCTCTTCTGTGTTTGATGCAGGTATTTTAACTTGATTCCATGTTAAGCCTGTTTATTCACCTTACATATCAAATGACAAAAAGCCAAAAACTTTAGCAGATGGAAGGTTTTCTTGTGTATTTTCTGACTTTCCAGGATGCTGATTTCTGAAAGCCAAGAAATACAGGATATCTGTTCTTCTTGGGGCAGTCCATAGCCAAAGGGAATTATCTGCAAATGCTTCAGAGGTAAATACCTTGTTAGATACAGCTGTACTGAACTAGTATAGCTGTGCTGATCCTGCGATTAGTTGGAACAGATTGACAGAGCTTTTCTTATGGTAAAAGAAAAAAGAATAAAATCTGGGAGGACTGCAGGAGGGAAGGTGTCCTAGGTTACAATGTAAAAATATGCCAGAGGGTCTATATTCTATCTCCATCTTCATGAACTGTTGAAACCAGGAGGGGCAGTGTTTTCATTACCTCCTCCCCTGAACTATCTCCTGTTAATGGGCCATCAATGCCTTGCCCCATGAGTCATAGATAACTCCCTCCGGGAGCCATTCCTGTTTAATGGGCAATTAAGGACCCACCACATGACTCAGAGAATGACATCAGCCCATTGTGAGAAGCTCTGCCCAGGGGGAGGAGCCAAGCATTCCCACCTGGATATAATCTGGGAATTGGGACAGGACAGGCATCTGCCTTCTACTGGATTCCCAGAGGAGCAGCCTTCTTTCCCACTGGATTCTCAGAGGAAGGACCAGACCCTTCAACATCACCACTGGACAATTGGAGGAAAACTCTGCCCTTCTACAGGATCTCTGCTTCAGCAGAACCATCTGTCACCCCAGGAGCACTACTGGAGCCACCATTCAAACTGGACTGCTACCAACACCCTGACTGACAGGGTGTCAGGTTGTATTCTAACTGTCAGGTTTTGGTTTTTTGTGTTTAATACTGCATCTTGTTCTAATTTTCCTATTATGTTGTAGTTTGTTGGGTTTTGTTTTACTTTATTTTGTTTATACGTATTAAAGAACTGTTATTCCTATCCTCATATCTTTGCCTGAGAGCCCCTTTTAATAATTTGGAGGGAGGGAGTTTACATTTTCTATTCCAAGATAAGCTCCTGCCTTTCTTGGCAGACACCTGTCTTTCAAAACCAAGATAGAAGGTGAAGGGAAAAGTGAGAAAGGGGCATGTACACTCTCTGAAATACCTGATAGTCCTTATTTTGTACTTTGTTGAGTAGATTGAGGCAATAAAAAGGTAAGAAAGTTTTCCTGTGTTGAGAGCTGCCTGAAGTTTAAACATAATTCACAGGATGACAAACACCTTGACTCTGCATTTTCTCTTTTCAAAGTAATGAATTTAGGTTACTTTCTGGAAGTTCTTTAGTCTAACCATACAGAAACTGAGGAGAATTCTGCATAAATTTACATGTAAAATGTACAACATATGCCCTCCATATCTTATCACATATCGAGAAGTTTGGAGGGACATTCAGATCCCACTAATAGAACAGTTACCTTGCCTTCTCCATACACTGGATCACAAGCTTATAGCCTTTCTTAGACATTCCGTCACATGGATCCTGGCATTCACAAGGTAGCATGCATAACTCCATACACAGGAGGAAGGGCAAATGCAAGGTAATAGCTACTTTTCTACCTTTAATCTAAACATGTCATCACTCCATCCTGAGTCCTCCCAATGATTTTTCTTTCCCATGCTGGCCACTTCCTTCTCAGCCAGCTCATGCACAGGTAATTTATTTTCTTTATAAATTTTTTGGTCCTTCTAACGTCTGAATTTTACCCAGCTTTTGTCAGATGATATTTTATTCTTCATGTAGGCAGTAGCACAATGCACTTTTCTCTTCTGTAAATGCAGGGAAGCCACGACTTCTGTGTGTCACTGACTAGAGATAAGTAAAGCTTCCCCCAAACCATCCTGGTGATACAAAACACAGCATAAAAGTCCCTCCACTCTGCCTTTTCACAGTGCAATTAGTCTGACAGGTGAGGTTAAAAGCTTGTAGAGTATCAGACATAATCAACAATATCAGTCTTGTCAGCATTCAGTAAATTCAGTTTTCAACTGCAGGGAAGAGTCCCTCATATGTATATCTCCTGAAGTTGGACTAAAGAAAGAGATGTGGTTAAATTATAATAGAATGTATGCAGGCTATAAATGTCTAGGGGGTTTAGGACTTATGTATTGTTTCAGGTTATAAGGTTACTGACTGTATTAATTGATGCTTAGAGAAATTTCTTTTTAGTATTTACAATTTTGTATTCTTTTTAATTATTTGTTCAATATGGAGATTAACTCTCTTGTCTGTACAACTAAAAGACTTCTCATATTGTAAGTCAGTTTTAAGTGTTGCATATTTTGTGTCTATTTTCCTCGCTCAGATTTTCTCTTTTAATGAGACCTGGTTAGAGATCTCAAGAAAGAATGGGAGGAGTAGGAGTATAAAAGAGAGAGAGAGAATGCTGATCCATAACAGTATAATTACAAATGTCTTTTTGTAGGAGGAACCTGTCTTCCCTTTGATTTCACGGATGGTTGGGAATTTCCATTTGAGGTTATAGGAACAAATGTGCTAGCTTGTCCAAAAATGTCTGTTTCTCTTGACAAGGGCTTTTTCCTAGAATGTGCTAAAAGGATTAAAAAAATCCCAAGATTCTATTTTTGGCTGCCATTTTAAGCCATTAAAGATTATCTATCTTGCACCTTTTATGCAGTATGGCTATTATTTATACATGAAAGAAAATTGTACAGGGCTTGAATAGAGAGGGGGGAAATTTTAACTTTCTCTCCTCTTGTGCTTCAGGTCAGCTCGCTCAGCCTTTTCTCGGAAGTTCTTTGCTCATGTTGTGAAACCTTATTCCCTAACCCAGAACCCAATGAAGTAGAGAAACTCATGCTACCAATACTTTGTTTTGTACCTAAGGTTAGGATCATTCTGTCATTTCTCCAAATCCTTAGTGCTGTGCATTACAGAGTAGAAATATACCAACTCTTTCCTTCTCTGATGGGGCAACAACCGGTTTATTAAAAATTTTTCCTCTCTTTCCTGTACATAATTAATTGCTTTTACTTAGAGTGTAGGTGGTTTAAAATGATATTTGAGAGCAAGTTTATTAGAACTCCTTGTAATGTTTAAATAACAGCTAAATAATTTCTAGAGGGAAGCTGCTTCGTAAAAATTTAATACTAGAAAACAGCTTAAATAGTCCTTTTTTTTTCTTCTTCTTTTGGACTTGCTTTCTATAGGTTTGCAAACTGCAATCAAGTCAAACAAAATAGAACTGAGAGTCCTTCTAGAAATTACTAGAGACTCTAATTAGCATTGACATTAGATGGTTCCTTGTATGCAAAATTTTTCAACAATAGTTTTTGAGGAGTTAGATACTGGCATTTACAAACTCCCTTCACTTGTAGATGAAAGGAGGCTGGAAGCCGATTGCAAAGTGTAAAATATGTCCTATTTTCTTCAAACCTCCTGGGTAGTGTCACACTGGGACATTTTCATAGAATATACAAATATCACTGTACAGAGATTCCCTTTTTGTAGTTGTCTTCCTAGTTTTTTTTCCATTGTTTCCAAAGAGTCCCTTTGGCTTAACTTCCTTTATGATTTTTATTACTGTTTGCAAGAAAAATATTCAACACTGAGAAGCTACTGGCTCTGCAGCTGAACATATTCACACAAAAATACCTAAAGTGATCCTCTGCTGAGTCACACAGAGCAATGATTCAGTCCATTGAGTGCTTGCAGATTCCTTTTCATCCGTATAAACAGCAACAATTGCTTTAGGCCGTGCTGTTAATGCCTTATTGCAGTCACTGCTGTCACTTTTTCAGTTGCATATAAAAATAAAAAAATTTTGTTAGAGCACTGCAAGTAATAATTCTAGTAGCTTCCAAGTGCTAAGCCTCTTACTGGACATTAAAATGTTTGTAAGCGGTATAATTTCAAACCAAAAAGTCCTCAGATTGCATTTAAGACCAAAACCAAATATGAAACCAATAAACCAAACCAAAACAGCAACAACGAAAAAACCCCAACAAAAAAACAATCCCCAAGAAAATAAACAGAACATAAAAACCTAAATCAAAAAAAGGACAAACAAACCAAATAATAATAAAAATAATCACCAGAAACCAATAATTAAAATCCAAAAAACCGCAGCTGTTTCTTTAGGTAGGCATTACACGTTCGTGTATGGTCAAAAACAGGCAAGAATTGATTATAAACACACTTGAGAGAATCAGAAGTTCAGAGAGAAAATGCAGAGAAATTTAAGACTTGTCCAAAATCATATAGCAGACTAATAGCAGAACTGGTAACTGCATCAAGCTTCATGCCTCTAACCAGCCTGCCTTCTAGATCAAGAGCCAACCATAGATTGAGAGTCAAAATATGCAATGAATCAGGGAATCATAAATTTCCTATATAAAAAGACCAGCAATAGGTCCAATGTCCTGCTATTCTCTTTGTTATTAATTCTTCGATGATAACAAGACTGGAAGCTGTCCATTTGAAAATACTGGGAGTACAGTTTTCGTTATTTGTGTTGGATTTTTTTTGTTTGCTTGTTTGTTTGTTTGTTTTTGTATCAGAACAACTGTACAAAAAGTCATAGCAAATCTGAGATTGAATCAGGAAAACAGTGTCACACACTTCTGCCTTAACAATACTTCTTGTTTTAATCCCTAATTACTAATATTGATTAACTGTATGTGTAGTGTCTTGACATATCCACCTGCACTTTTTTCAGTAATTCCGCAGAAACAAGACTTTCAATATCATCAAATTAAAGTATTTAAACTGTGACCAGAAAGGACTGGGGCTATTTCCTTTCAGTCTGATCTTCAGTTGGGCTTTAACCTGAAGCTATCACAACACTCACAAATGTGATATCAGATTCTGATGTGTAAATAATGTAAGGAACAGGGTTTAAACAAACTACATATTTCCCAGAGCAATCTCTCACTCTTTACAAACTAGTGATGGAGATATAGCCATGGTATTGCCCACTGAGGAGTCAACTGTTCTATTAGTACATTTTTTCTCCAGTTTCTTCTTATGATATAAGCAGTTTCATCTTTCTCTTATCCACAGATTCTATTGTAGTGTTCATGTGTAGGTAACATACATTATGGATATTTTTCTCAAGTGACAATTGTATCTACCCTGGATGCCCAGTGTGTAATTCAGAGTAATCAAATGGCTTTAATTTGCTGTTTAAAAAGAAAAATACAAGGCCAACAAGAAAGATGCTTCTGCTTATTATACTTCATACTGTCTGAAATACTGCCCTGGATTTTTGTCATTATTCCCCTTGCTATATCTTTCTGCTGCTGTGTTATCTCAGTAGTTCTGAGCGAAGGGGTAAGAGTCTCAACTATTTGGTACAGAAAGAACTGGTCTGCCTCTATCTCGTAAGTGTGTGTCAGACACAAGCTATAGGCCTTATCCATTTCCCACTCAGTCCATAGCCAATATTCATGTAATTAGCCTTTACACTTTGCAGTCTGAACTGAACAAGGTTGCCAGGATGCAGAATGAAATTACACAGTCTTCTTCAGCTTTGAGCAGGCAGAGTAAGGCACATAGAATTTAGCATGTATAAATCAGAAAGAATGATGCACCTGGAATGTGGTTTGAAAAGGGCAGCAGCCTCTTAAAAAGCTTTGGAAGCTAACTGTTACCTTTGAAGAGAGGTTTGGAAGTTGAAATTCAGCTTGTGGTATTATTAGGATGATTATTGTACCCATTATCTCTCCTTTTCTCCTTCCGTGAATATAAAAGGCTCAATAACTCACCAGCAATGTGGCCAATGTTGAGAATATTCCCCAAAGCTGAAGGAATGTGTGCATTCCTTACTATTATGAGATTTTGTTTATTTTGGAAGAGCCATTTTTCATATTACACGTCCACAGATTTTACTTGAATTGACATATACCTAGAAAAATGATCCTGTTTGTAAAGTTGTACAATAAACCTGTAGTACTATTTAAATTTCAGCTGCAACACTGCTCTGCACTGATTTTTTTCCTCTTGTGGAAGCAGATGGTTCCCACAAAACTAATAGAATTATTTCTATGCAGTATCTTAGCAGTCACTTAATGAAAATATAATCACAAACTATACTGCAAGGCAAGTATTTAATGAA
>VXBU01000210.1:27517-58561 GCA_013400315.1 Bombycilla garrulus | reverse complement strand
TTTTGCAATATAAAAATCTAGAGGTATTGGCAGCCAGAAGCTACATTGCTTGTTAAGTCTATGTAAAATGTATAATGCAACTGAAATCAGCATTATGCATTTATTTTTAAAGAATTTATTTTTATTAAAAAACCCCAAAAAACTACTTATATGAAGTTCTTTGATATCTACTTATTGACCACAAACTGTACTAGACTTTTTCATTTAATTTACAAAATACAAGTACAGTACCTAAAAGCCAGCTAAATTTGGTAACTTTTAGGGAGGAACTGTTTTGGGTTTTTTTAAATTTAGGTCACACACTTCAGATAATTTTCTACCTATTTATTTCAGCTACCATCAGTTCATTTTTAATTTGTCTGCCTATCTAATCATTAGTGCTAGAAAGAACTTCTTTAGATTTATAGACAGCTGATAAGGTCTCAGTAGCCCTGATGGACTCTGAAGTATGTTCCCTTTACGGTGGAAATTAACTAGTATGTAAGAATGGCCTGTAAAGCTTGACTATTTCTCCTTTAATATAGAATTGTAACTTAAAAAGGAAGATAGTGCAACTAAAGAGAACTAGTTAATTTATTAACATGAAAAAATACATCTTTGGACTAATTCACATTTTGAAGGCACTTAAGTTATTGCTTTTATTTTAGCTAGTATTAGTTCTATTATTTCCATACTGCTTTTCCCAGAAGGCTATAAAGAAGTTTTAAATCAATAAAGGCACATGTAAGATATATGTATGTGCTGCACACAAATTTTCTAGCTATCATCTAACTGTAATTGTTAAGGTCCCTGTATAAACACCAGTCACTGACTGCCTGTATTAGTACACAGCAAATGAATGCAGAAACAGGACATTGCATTATTTGTTACCTGAAGCTGCAATACAAAAGTTTTGAAGACTAAAAAGAGCATCAGAATGGTTGTTAACTTTTCTGTCAAACTCTGGCCTAGGCTTGCATTAAGCAAAGGGCTTAAGGATGAGTTCAACTTTTAAACACTAGCTTAAGCTCCTTCCTTATGAAAAAAACCAGTTAATTAAGGCTCTCAGAACCCCAAAAATCAGTATTATTTAGTCATACACAGCGTGGTAAGCATTTACTTGAACAGTCCTGCTAGCCTGGGATCTTAGGAAAGTCTGCAAAATAAACCTATATGTAGTCTGTCCTGCCTGTTAACCTGTGGTTCTGCTCATAGTTTATTGATTCAAAAGACTTTTAATGTTTCTTTTTCGTCTTTTACATCTTTCATACTTCATTAATAAGTCTACAGCTTTCCTATAATTCTTTAAATGAAATTTTGCAATAAATAGTGATGCAACCTACAACATATCCCCAACTGCTAGCTTGATTCCTTAGCAAAAGCATCCAATAAGTTAATCCTAGAAGATTAATTTTACTTTCCTCTTAGAATGCAAGATTCATTAATGACTTAGAAACTTTCGGTTAATTAGTTGAATGATGGTCATCCATATCTATCGCCAGTGGCAGACAGCTGGAGTAGTTAAGTCCAGGAAAATAAATTCACTCTCAACACCAAAGTAATAATCAGCTCAGGAAGGCTTGTTGAGGTCACACCACATGGGTGTGAAATAGAAACATCCTAGAGTTTGATTAATGGCGGTTTGATTTACAGAATGGAATTCACAGCTTTAATGATGGGCAGTAATCTCACGTGACGATATTATTTCTGGTTTTCTGCAGCATTTACTTACTTATTTTAGGGTGAAGGAAGCAAGGACATGCATGCTGATACCTTAGCACTGTCTGCTTGTACAGAAAATCATGTTTCACAGGAATGCACACTGCCTTTGGATGAATGCTCCCCATAGCAGTAGGCACACAAGCAAAGAATGGGGATTTATGCACAGAAATGTGACTAAGAACAGCAGGGAAACTCAATGGGGAAACTCTGCAAAACGTACCTTTCTGAAAAGTTTCCTGCTTATATATGCCAATTTCTTATTTATTCTTTTTCTTTATTCCAAAGGCTTTTAAGAGCTGAAGAACCCACAGTCCAGTATTTGATAGAGCTGAGAGCAAACACTGTTAATTACATTTTTTTTCTGAGATATCAAAGCTTGTTAGAATTAAAGATCATCAGAATGATCCAGATTTGATAACTTTTCAATTCTAAACAAGTGTATTGATCTTTTCACAGGTGTCCATAATAACTTTATCCTTATGAGCAGAAACTTTCCAATGTGGCAATTAAATTGCATTTCTTGATATGTATATGATGATGCAACTACTTTCACAAATACTTCAGTGACCACAAATTTGACATAATCCATAAATGTAGTTTAATCTTCAGCCACAAACTATGCTTACCTGAGAAAGAAGACGTGGATAAATTACTTCTTAAAATTAGCGACTCATTCTTGTGAGGCAAAAAAGAAACTTTTATCTATGGAGAATAATTATACCAGGAGTATATCTTATGTAAATTTACTCATTTGAACAAAATAAAATGTTTGAAACATGAAATCTGTTTTTCTTCTGGCATGCTTACTAGTAAGGAAAATAGAATATATTCTTAAACAAATTCTGAATCTTCATGCACTTTACCACATTTCATTGTGATCCCTATTAGCTATTTTTGTTGGAAATTGAAAAGGTAGCAAGGTAACATGACAAACAAATAAGATTAGATGTATTTCTGATATTTACCATGCACTATTTAACAGTCCACCTAAATATTTAAATGATCTGGCTATCAAGCACATTGTATCAGGCAGTGTGAATACTCTCTATAAAATCAAGCTTTCCAGTTTGCCAGCTGAAATAAACTTTGTTTTTTACACAACAAGGATTCATAAGAACACAAGACTAAGAAATAATTTAACCCCTTCAGAACTGGAAGAAGAAATAAAAGTAAAAATATTTTTTATCATCCCCTCAGGAAACTAATATTTATTATTAAATTTTTTGAGCAGCTTTTTGTGAATAAACTTATTTGAGCCCAAAGCCACAAAACTAATATAAATATAATATAAATTGTGTGCTTTACTACTGATGGATAAACATATATCTTCATGGATCTGGAATGTAGGAGCCCAGTAAGATAAGTATTTACTGATTCTAAACCAGAGGCACTTTAGAAAATTTCATAATGCATGCATTTCTTCTCACTCTAATGCATGAAAATGCATAATGTCAGAAAAGTAAGTGAATTAGCACAATGATGCTTTTCTCCACTGTGGCATGTAGAAATTATATTTAGACCCTTTTTATTGTCTATGGTTAATAAAGTTATTGGATTAACTCTATCACACTTATTATTTGCTTTATAATTGTAGAAATAGTTCTGAGTGACATACATCTGCAATGATTTTAGGACAATTTTCTCTGTATTTCACAGTTTCACCTTTGAATAAAGCTGGAAGATATGTTTAGGAAAATATTTTTAACCCAGACTTTGTCTGCTTGAAAAAGGAGTATTCACCATGAATATACTTTAAGCAAAAATTCAAGGCAAATTTTTTTTTCATTCAGAAAACTTTACAGAATTTCTCTGTGTCCTCTGTGAGGACAATAGTGAGCATTGGCTGCAAATATACAGTCAGGAAAATGAGCCCCATAGCAAGCACAGGAACATGCTGGTGATTAGCTGAGCAGCACTAACAGCTATTAATTCTATCTTGCACATCCCAGTCAAATTTGTCTTTATCTCAAACCCTTTATGATCCACATTGGGAACCAAGAAAGGCTGTTATCATGGTTTGTCCCCAGCCAGCAGCCAAGGCCCATGCAGCCACTCTATCACTCCCCCACCAGTGAGATCAGAGAGAGAATTGAAAGAGTATAAGAAAATCCATGGGTTAAGATAAAGACAGTTTAATAGGGAAAGCAAAGGCCACTCAGGCAAGCGGGCAAAATAATGCTTCCCATGGCTGGGTAAGAGTTTGGCCATTACCAGGAGAGCAGGGCTCCATCAGGTGCAACAGTGACTTGTAAAGACAAACAACACCACTCCAAATGTCCCCCTTCCCCTTCCCTCTTCCCTGCACTTTATATACTGAGCATGATGTCTTACGGTCTTGAATATAACTTTGGTCGGTTTGAGCCACCTGTCCCCACTGTGTCTCCTGACAAGCTCCCAAGCACTCCCAGTTTCCACACCAGTGCGGCAGTACAAAATGCAGAAAAAGCCTTGCCTTTGTGTAAGCCATGTTCTGTTTTCAACAGAATTCCAAAGTATAGAGCCACACTAGTCCCTTTGAAGAAAATTAACACCACCCAGTCAAAACCAGCACAATAATATTTTTCAAAGTATGTTCCGAAGCCAAGAAGGCTCTATTAGCTTCAACAGGCTTTGGTCAAGTTTGGTTTTGAAAGTAAAAAGTTATTCCAAGAGAGAAAAAAAAACCCCACCGCTTCTACAAATGAATTCTCAATCTGTACTTGTTCAACTGTACCTCAGCTGTCTGCAGCTATTTTTTTTTAATGGCTTGCTGAGAACACAGTCTTCATTTTTTTATCATGTATAAATACAGACTATGCAGCATTTGTCTTGCAAATTTATATATTATTACAATCTCTATTTGTCGTAGGTAATCTTTTTGGCATATAATTCGTCATTTGGAAAATCTGAAATGTTCATATTTTCATGAGTCTAATTACTTTAACCATCTTTCCAGAAATAAAGTCTATATATGTGTATGTTTTTGCAATTGATAAATTCCCCAAAGACAATAGATTTATTCAGTTACTAATGGGTTTCCACTAGACATCTTAGTAATATAATTAGTGTGTCTCATAATCAAATAACTGATTATTCATTAAATTTTTTCCAAAGTTAATAAGTTGTTATAGATTCATTTTTATCTATCCTTCAAAATAATTGCTTTTTCTATGTTTCACCATACAGCTCTGTAAAGATGATGATATTTCTATATATTGTTTACTAAGTTTGTTGAAAATAGTGTTTGCGATAGGTATTGAAATCAGGTAAATAATTTGTTGATTTTAAACTTATTCCATGTACTTTGCCAGAGCATTGAATAGATTATTTTTAAAGTAATAAATCAATGCACAGCCAGTGGGAGTATTTGACTCCTGTAGAGGTTCTAAAGGAATAGTATAATTATTTCCACTTGTGTCATAAGAAACAAAGTAGTGTGTGTAAGCCTTTTATTATTATTTTTCTACTTAATCAGAGCAATTGAACATATGCTTTAATAATTTACTTGGGTGGTTTGTTTTTAAAGAATAGATATGTCAATATTATGCTGTCTTAAAATGAACTCCTTAATATATATCTGTGTTTGTTGCATTCCTGGCCTAGGTAACTATCATGTGTAAGAGGTAAAGTGCATATAATATATTTGTACATACACACTTACATATTCAGTCCATATAAAATTTACATATCGTTTTCATCTCTGTTTTGAAAACAATTAAAGTCAAACCATAATTCAGTTCATTTAGACACAGCTCAACATTCAATACTTGAAATGGCCTGGGATACTGTGGAGTGTAATGATGATACCTAACTCAAACACTTTGTTATTTCTTCCAGAAAACTATAAAAGTGAGTGGAATACACCCAGGGAATTCTCTTTCTAAATTTTTTATAGGTATGTAAACATCTTTCTTTTTTTCAGTGCTAACTTATTTTTATGTAAATAAAAGATTCTTATTAACTATATTTGATCTCTAATTGTGCATTTGTGTGTGCGAATGACACATAAAAGATAGGTGGAGGGAGAAATGAATAGGCTAATTTAAGTGACATTTCACTACATAGGCTCTGTGTGTTCTTTGGAGTAAGAAAAAGGTTTGCAATTAATTTGCTCCTTTTTTTTGCTGTGAAAAGCAGGTAGTTTTTGCTAGAATTTGAACTTAATGCTTTATATCTATGTCTTAAAGTAGTAAAATCCATGCCTATGTATAATTTCTGCCTTCCTTTTGGACTCCCATCTTTCCTATCTGGTTGTCTGCACCCTCCTAAAATGAAGAAATGGAATCCCAAAATGAATTAAACAGAATCCTAAAATGAGGTAAATTATGGTAATAATGGTTCTTTTGATGTTCCCTTCTCTGTGATGTTTGGGGGACATGAGAAGACAATTCTTACCCTAGGAGTTTGTTTCAGCAAGTGCAGAATCAAATTTCATTTCCTAGACAAGCTGAAATGACTTCCTAATAATAGAAATTAATCATAAATTAGAAAGACTCCCAAGGCTGATTTCAGACATACTGAATTAACAAAAGAAAAAAGGAAAAGGGGAAAATGAAACAAGACCTTGAAAATTATAATCTGCATCTCTCTGTATAACTTAAAATACTCGATTGGGGGTAAGCACTCATGGCTTCCTTCTGGGTATCTGATAAAATCTTGCTCTAACAAAGCACTTATGATTTCTCTTCTCTTGAATTAAATTATGACTTTTAGCAGAATTATTTGTAGTTAAGGGCAAGCATTTCTTCTGTTTCCTTGAGTTAGTGTGTAATCATACAAACTGTGAATTCTATTCCATTTAGCAATTGTGCTGGACATATTTGAAATGCCTTGATGCTAATGGAAAAGAACTTCTTAACATAATTATGGCTTGTTTTGTGGTGTTTTGTGTTGGTTTGGCTTTTTTGGCCTTTTTTTTGGGTTTTTGTCCAACTAAAACAAAGTTATTTATGAAACACATGAACATAGAACACACAATTGATGCCTTGCTATATCGTAGCTTGCAAAATTTCATTTTTATTCATCCCAGAGCACAAACAACATCAGTCCAATTCCTATTAAACAGGTGTTTTTATAAAACAGTGATGAAGAATAGAAGTTTCTGATGTTTAGAAAGAGCAATTTTTTTTTTACCTGACAAACACATTTTGATGCCATATATTGTAGCATATTTACAGTAAGTACTAGAGGAGATAAAACTGGAATTTAAAATTCCCCTTTGGTCATCATTAGACAAGAGATTCTTTCTAGAGAATACTCCACTCAGAGGCCTTTTAAGTTGACAGAGACTTAGAACCAACAGCATCATATGAAAAACCCCTAACAACCAAGTCAAACCAAAGCACAAAATCCAAGAAAATCTGTAGATAGATACATTTTAATATTTTTGTTAAGAGAAAAGGAAAAATAACTCAGCAAACTTTCATTGCTTTACTAATGAGCCTGAGTTTGTTTGGTTTATTTTTAACCAGGGTAATGGAATTGAAACAAATAAATTTAATCTATCTTAATCTACTACTAATCTAATATTATCAATCTTAATCATTCTTTATAATAATATTGAAACACCTTTTAAAAAGTTTTTAAAATTAATTTTCATAAATTATTTTAATAATTTCATGGCACAAGGTAATTACAGAATTCTAAATATGTGTAATCTAGACATAATACACTTTATTTATTTGTGGCAATATCATACTAGAAAATTAGACTTAAAATTTTAAATTTTCTGAGGAAAACATTGACTTAAAGATTTTCATTAAAAAAACAGATGAAATGTATTGAGCATAAAACATGATGTTTGGCTTGAAAATATGTGTTCCTGACCTTTCTTTTTCCTTTGTTAGGGTAATTCATTTTATCACACTTAGTTTAAATGGCGTTCATTATACTGTTCTACTCTATAGAATGCTTTGCAGTCTACCAAAAATTTTTTGGGCTCTGAGAATTTCTGTGCAGTTGCAGAATTTCTCTTGCGCTGTAATCCAGGTTCATATCTGCTCCATTCTGTTGATGAAATTTCTTGATAGAATTCAGTATTATGGTGTACACAGGAGTTACTATGTTGTTTTGGTTTGATTCAAAATAAATCTTATGAAATATTTTCTTCCATGGTATTTTATAGCCTAGAGTTTGTTTCTGGTTTGGACATACGGGTAAAATAATTTATAATACCATGAAAAATTTTGCTCATTCATACTTGAGAAGCAGAATGAGTGCAGCGTATAAGAAATGCAGAGAAGAAATACACATATGTAAATAAACAATTAGATAAAAGATGAATATTCCAGATGAAACAAGGAGAGTATATTTCTGGGTTTTTTAAACCTAACATAATAAATTCTGAAAGAAAAATGACTACTGTTTGCAAATGCATCTGGTTTGTGTTCATAAAAGAATAAGAAGAGCTATTTCATAAAATAATGAATTGACAGAAGAGAAATATTTGTATATTGAACATGTAGAAAAATGCGTGAGGAAATTATAGTAAGGAAAGTAATACAGCTGGTGTTTAAGAAGGTACAATTTTAGTTTTTAAAGAGATTTTATGGAAATCCTCTATGTGAGTGAAAAGATTCAAAGACCTAGGATGCTCCTTCCATTTGTTTAGTGCTTGAACTGCAAACTATAAGACTACTACTTGGGTGGAAGTTATGATTTTCAAGTAATTCCAGTGAAAACTGTTTTAAGATAGAGAGGTTTTGAACTGTTTCCTCTTTAATAGAAGAAAGAATTTTTCCAACAGGTGACTTTGTAAAGAGAAAAACCTCAAATTTCAAAGCTTCAGCATCTTTTTTTTCAATTCCCTAATGTAAAAATTAAGTGAGAAAATATGTAAACAATCAGTACCATTGCAGAATTAATTTTGAAATATTTTGCACAAGTTGCAGGAGGACCACAGATGAATGAAATAATAAATGAGTAACTTAATGCATAAGAAAAAATTGAATACCTGATTGTGTTTTGTCACATAAAAATAGGTTAAATTCATCAGGCAAGTTACTGCTTGTGAATTATTCACTATGTTCTACTGGCTGGGATTTTTTTTTGCATTTAATTACAAGGGGCTACAGATTACTTAGAGGTCTTATAATGCATGTGCATGACTGCCAAGACCACTAATGGAAATTGCATACTATTGCTGAAAGAAAAGTATACACTTCAGTAATTACATGTGGTACTCTAAATGCAGATGCAAAAGTAATTATCATAAACTGGTGCTCTGCATATTGGAATTCTGTATTGGCTCAATGCATTAGCTTTCACTTCCGAAGATCATCAGGACTCAATATGTAGTTAGTTCTCTCATGAAATATTATTGAAGATCTTCAAGCAGCTTCCTTTTGTTCTTGTGCTTTCTGGGTACTTCCATAGGGAGTCCTACAGGCATTACATCAAGGCAGAAAAGAGTGATATTAGCTATCATAGAAGTATTTTGGTAGAATTTTGTAGAGAAATCATGTAACACTTGGCTTTAGCTACTCCTATTTGTCACATTTTCGCTGCCACCAAGGTTTATATAGCAGAGCAAGGCAACTTAAATTCTCAAGAGGTTTATTCTCATTCTTCTCCTGAAATTTCAGTAACAGTGAAGCTTTGAAACTCTGACCTTATGAAGAGATGAGTGAATGAAAACCACAAAAAGGGAAAAAACTGTGTCAGAGATAGGATTAGATATCCATCAGGGCTATGAAATACAGAATTTGATGATTCCTTTCTGTAAAAGAATTTTTGACCTTTGATGGCAGCAATGCTCCAAACATGACTGAAACTCAGAAATTTCAGCATTTATCCCAAATATACTGGGAAACTGAAAATGTTCAAAAGTGTTTGGTCATTCTGCCTGGAAGGACCTGCACATGGTTAGTGCATTTCCTGCTAGGACCTTTATTGCATCATGGAGTTAGCCTACATTTTTTCCCCTTCATTTTGGTCTTTCTATACTGTCTTGAATCTCAGATTAACTCTTGACCTTTCTCAACTCATCACATCCTTGAAATAACTTCAAAGAGATACTTCAGACTTACAGAATATGGTTGGCACTTACGTCTCACAACAGTCTTTTAAATTCATGAGGTAAGAAGTTTGTTTTGTGCGTATGGATGTTTCCAGTCTCTGGGCTTTTCCTGGGTCTGTGTAAGTTTATATTCTTTATATTCTCCTCATCTTCTTGCAGTTTTTCCTGAAGGCTCACTTAAGTATTGACTATCTGCCAGTTACTTGTCCTGCTGATCTGCAGTTTACATATAGCTACCTCTGATCTGCCTTCCCAGCTTTCTGTCCTGATTACTTTTATAACTTGATGCATCCTGATAGCTCTAAGTTCAAGATTCTGTGTTTCAGTCTCCTCTATTCTCATGGATTCTTGAATCACCATCTGATGTCTGATGTGAAAATACTGCAGTTATATTTCAATATTTCAGGCATCTGAATTTCAAATCAGTGCCAAAAAAAGGTTAAAGGTTCCTAATTTGTTGCAGTTCCATATAAGACTTCAAGAAGTTCCACTCTTCATGAGGTTGCATCTTTCCTCAAACTCTTTCACTTCTACAAAGGTCATTCCTTGTCTTTACCTATTTGCATGTTGTTAAAAAGTGATAACAGGACACATTGCAATAACTGGGAAAATAACATTTTTGTCCATCTCTTCTTATTAAACTGAGTTGGTTTCCTTATATACCTCATATTTTATCTTAAATGTTTTAGGTTTGCTGTTAATAAAGGTTGAAAAGGATATTCTGTAGGCTGCAGGTTGCTAAGAAGCTATATACATGCCTGAAATAAGATGGAAGTTTTACTGAGCTGTAGTCAGCTGCAGCATACTTCATCGGACCAAAATGCATAGGAGTGTTTATACAGAGGTCTACATAGAATTCCAGAGCCCCATATGAGAAAAGAATTAATGAGAAGGCCCAGAAAGAGGAATCCTGGCACTGAGCAATAGGAAAATGCAAGCAAATACTTATCCTCATGCATCAGCAATCAGAGTGGTTGGTGTGGATAAGTGCATTTGTATAAAGCATCATTTACCAGCATTAGGAACTGTTTAAGTATCCTATTCACGTAAAATATTAAAATGAAGGTGTTTTCTGTAATTTTTATTTATTATTATTTACCATCTGCCCACAAGTAAATTCATTACCATGAAGACTTAACCAAATAAAATAAGTTAACCTGTTACAAGTGATGAAATACTGTAATTAGCTGTGTCTGAAATACGAAATTAGAGAGAACATTCTCTTTACCTAATAGCTGTTAAACTGGCTGCAAGAAGTGATTGTTTTGCATGGCACATGTGACCAAAAGAAATTGCATCAAACTGATTTAGAGATTAGGTGTGTTGAGGAAATGGATGTATACAGTATGTGTTGTGTCAGGCACCTTCATGTAGGTAGTGCAAAACCAAGAGCCTAAAAATACATTTATATATATATAAATTTATACACATATATATACATATATATCCAGGTATTTTCCACTCCTATGCATTTTGAATAACCATATAAATATATTTAGTTCTAAAGTATATTTACAAAAGTGGGATGATGAAAAAACTTATTAAAAGAAGGTCTTGGTGAAAATTGACAGGCTAAGAATGTAAAAAGGAAAGGTAAATTTGAGTATGCAGTAAATTAACTGTGAAAATTCACTGTTGTTAACACAATTAAATATTTTGCATGATCGTGAATAACATCTGTTTTTACCTTAGAAAACAGTAACAGCAAGCATTAGTTCCTGGTTTTAACCACATAAAAAGACTGCTATCTACACAAATTTTAGTTAATAATTTTGGGCTGAAGAATTTGTTCACAGTTATTTCATCCACTTCCTTGGTTTTCAATTACAAAATTGATTCTTAATGAAATTAATTTTAAAAGACTAAAATGTCTTGTCCATGAAAAAGACACAAAATGAAAACAGTATCTTCTCTTCAGAGCCATGCATATGGAAAACAATAAATGCCTTAGCAATGCTGACATGTAAGAAAAAAGGTCTTGAGTGTAGGGACAGGGTAGACAGAGTTAAGGCGACAGCAAGCATATACTCTTATGTAAGCATCTTCTGAAGTGACAGACCTATACTGTAGTAGGAACACCAGACTGCAAATTCATAAGGCCTTCTCCTGATTAAGGAAAATCTTTGAGTATCTGAAGCTGAACAGGGAATGAAATAAGACCATTAAAACTGGAGAAGTTGAAGATGACGACCCATATTCACATCTTTTCACATCTGCATACTAGATATGCTTTGCAAAAACCTTAAGTATTTGGTTCTTAAAAAAAGAAAAAAATATATAAGGAAGAAGAAAGTATCATCCATTCCAGAGCATATACATTAAAAAGAAGTTTTTTCTCTAATTAAAGCTAGAAGCCTTAATGACGATTTCTCCATTTTCTCCTTCCAAGAAATATCAGGTGGAGGGGAGGGTAATTGGGCCATATTGATGTCTTCTGGAAGTTCAGAGATGTCCACATAAACACTAAAGCTCTTAATCTTGTCTTAGGACTTTTGTTTGTTAGTGTTGTCTTTAGGACAACTGTCCATGTTTTGAGATTGCCTCAAATCGATCTTGGAACAGGATGAAATCTGAAAGGACTTACAAAGGAGAATACCAACATTTTTGCTGTTATATTAAATCTTGTACTGTGTTGTTTTGGTTTCTTTTTCCCTTTTCCCCCCTAACTTCTCGGCATAAATGACAATGCCACTTGCAGTTAAAGCAGAGCTCTTTGACATAGCTGACATCAAGTTTCCTTAATGCTGATCAGCCTGGAAAGTGTACAGAAACTGGCATGCTTGTGAAAGTGTGAGTATGACTGCTGAGGGATCCTATTCCCAGGATACTTCTTACAGAGTGCTAATGTCAGAGTGTCAACAAGAAAGCTTTTAAGTATCAGAACTATACAAAAATAAAATGTGAATTATGTCTTAGGACAGATAGTTTGAATATCTCTCATTGTTGTGTCTTTTCTCTTTTCCTTAGACATATTAGTGGTACCAAAATTGTAATTTGTTTAGATTTCAGATAAATTAAATGGCTCTATTAGAAAAATCATTAAACTTATTTTTTTAAAAAAACACATCAAGATATTTATTTGTATTTAAGAACTTTCCACTGTATAGCTAAATTTGATTTGCAATACCTGAGAGTTCAGTCAATATATTCCAGGTAGGAATGCTGGTTTCCTTAACAGGCATTTTTAATAAATGGTAATATAAAAAGAATGTGAAATTATGTAGCTGAGGCAATCTCTATACAGCAACATTTTAAATATTGTTTGAAAAACAGCAATGCATAGATTATGTGTGATAAAATATTCTTTTTAAGTATGATTAAATAATTTTTTGTATGCATTCAAATATCCTCTTCCGTACAGATGAATAAATTAGAATGTACCTAAGTATGCATGCAAATAACAGTAAATGAGTTTTCAGATCTGTCAAGATTTTTTTCTTGTTGCTTCAGGCTTCTTTTTGTAGGTTACCCTTTGCACCTTGAGTTAAGCTAGCTGAGTGTGTCAGCTTTTGTGGAGGTATTGGGAGAGCAGAATATTTATCAGACTAGAATATCAATTTTTCTGAAATTTACCTTGAAGGGAAAGTTATCACCAATAAATTATTTGAAACAATCAGATTTTATTTCTTAATTATAGTGTCTTCTTTGAGAATATTATGAGAAATGAACATAACCTTTAGCATACAAAATTATCATCTGAATGAAACATGCTGCCACAAAAATTAAATTAAAATTAAACCACTTTAGTTTTTTCTTGAAACATAGATCAACTTCTAGTACTAATAATTTTATTTTCTGTTACAAATAACGTTTATAAGCATTATTGTCCCCCAGACATGTGTCCTTGACAGATTTTTGTCTTTTAGAATGTTTGTATGGAGTTATTAATTTTGTTCTTATTCAATGTCATTCTTCTCACCTAGTTTCAGATAACCTCTATATGAAATTCTGCATCTGATCAGATTGCTTAGTCTCTCTGTAAAGGCAGGGAAGAGAAATACATTCCTCTCCAGTGCAGTTCATCTCACCCAAATACAGATGTTTTAATAAACATGTAAAATGAGGTTCACCTTAAAACCCTTCTGTTTGTCTCTACTGGCTTGGGTGCAGGTGTCTGGGTGTTGGTGAGGGGACAGTGGTAGGGTATGAAGACAGGAAGGGTCTGATGTGCCTCTAAGGATGCCCTCTGCGACAAGAGAGACCAGGGTAGCCAGCTCCTGAAAGATCCCACTGTAGAGAATAGCTGAGTCCATCACCCATTTTCACATACTTGGCAGGATTTATTTTTTTTAATTTGGATTTCTTAGTATTTTTTTCTGGAGTTCACTAATCACCTATTACCAGTGCTATTTGTACCATTACACCAGCATTTTTAATATATTTGTGTATCTATTATATTAGTACATTTAATATTTATAATATATATATATGTAAGTTTTTATGGTATACTAGAGGAAATGTAAACTTTAAAAAAGAGAGATGTTGTTCCCTTACTTGTGAGTTTATATGCCTCATGAACTAGTTTAGCTAAAAGATTATATCTGTAATTTGAATTGGAATGAACTTTTGCTTTCCTCATGTTCCTCTACAATACAAATGCAGAGAGATGAGACTTACACTCCAATTATGTTTTACAATGTTGACTATGAAAACTTCATTGTAATTGTAATGTCAGATAATTTCCAAGAACATGGTTCTTGAAACAATGTGACCAGCTGCAGAAAGGCAGGACTCTGCCAAAACCTGTCACTTTTCATTTGGTCACTACTTCCAACAGAGCTGTTCCTCATTTTATCTCTGTTTAGGGTTTTCCTTCATGAAATTTGGCTTCTTGCAGTGTGAAAGCTTCGTGCAGTATCTGCACATGTCAGCAGGCCCAGCAGAGGATTGTGCCTTTCCACATTATCACTTACCAAAACTGTGTGTGATCAAACGTCTTTTTCTGGAAAGGTTAACACAACATTGCATAAAAATGTAAGGTGATGCCCCACAACTGGAGGTTGTGACAATTTTTATTTCAGCTGGTTCACATGGCAATTTATAGATGGCTACAGATCAAATTGGCTGGCAGTGCACTGACCAGGAAAGGACACACTCCTGTGTTCCAGGCCTATAGCTCTACTGTCATAAGGGCAGTAATTTCCAGCAGAAAGTGGTAACAAACAGTATTAAAAAATAGCATGAGAAATAATTATACCCATTTGCTAAATGAACACATATCTGAACTTTTGAATTTTTTATTAACCTCAGAAATGAAAAATATAGCTCACTTTTCTTTAGACAATTTTTTCTCTTACTTTTGAATTTCTCTTTGCTGCTTGAAGGAGTAAAACACCAAAGCAGGTTAGTCTGAATTTCTCCAGTTTCATTACTAAAGTTTTGTGCAGATCTAGCTAAAATCTTTGGTTTAGAACTATAATGATTAATGTCCTGAGCCACAGAGAGAGGAGATCTGAGCCAGAAAGAGAAGAGAATAGAAAACTCAGAAACAAATGGGACACACAAAATTGAATACAATTCCTGACCTCAAACCTGCTGAAAGAGTCTTTTCACAGTTTGATATTTCATATTCCTTCTCCCTTTCTTTAAACTTTAGAAACTGATAGTACTTCATTTTCCTGTCAACAGCAAATTGTTCCTTCATCTCATATAATCTCAGATATTAGTGAGTGAAGGAGAGTTGGTCTGGATTTTTTAGTTTCTCTGCAGTTTTTCTTACACTCTTTGTTACACCTTGGATTGCCAGTTATAATAGAATTCTTAAGTGTTCTAAATTAGAGTTAGGTATGGAGCATCTTACTTTTGAATTAAATGTCTGATTTTGGAATGCATACCATCATCGTATCTTCTCACATATTAGTGCTGGAATGTAAATGGATTTAGAATTGTGTTGGCTGTACTGTTAGAGAAATGCAAATAAGTTCTTCTTGGCTGATATCTTGTTTGCTTTACAGTCAATATGTTTACTGACTTATAAAATTATCTCAAGAAACAAGCAAAATTCCAGGATATCAGGTATGACATGCCTAATAAAAGCCAAGCAAAACTCTCTGGTCTAAAAATCTTAGTTGTTAGTCAGATTAGATTACATGCCAAAGAAAAAGATATAATGGCTGTGTTTTCAGTTTTGAGACATAAATTATCTGCATCACATCTGAAATTAAATCAAATGAAAGAATCATTGAAAGAACTAATGACCACCGTCTTTTACCGGTGTAAGTAATGTGCAGATCTGCAATGATTTTATAGGTACATACTGAAGCTGCTTGTGAAAATGTTGTATTTTTCTTTAGGTACTATCAGTTTTGGATTCTGTGGACATTTTATATAAGGATGTAGTAAATACAGTAGGAAGAAGTAATTAATATTTTTATTCAGTAGCCATTATATTAAAAAAGTCAATTTAAGTAAAATTTAAATATATTCTTTTATTTCATTCTATTACTGATGTTTGAAAAAACACAATTCTGTTTTAGGCAAATAACATTTTAAATGCTGAAACAGGAAAGTTATCTGCTTGCAATAAAGGCCAATGAAACAAAATGCAGTATTACAGGGAGAAGAGGAATTTTACCATGAGGTGATCAAAGTCATTATCCAGGATGTAATAGAGTCAGTAAGGACTTTCCCTTCTGCTTGAGATGACAGAAACTCTCCACACTCCTCTTTAATCTTTCCACTCCTCCTGCCTCAATTGCCAGACTGTTCATTATGCTGAGCAAAGGTTGGTCTCAGTTCTGCCAATGCACCTCTATTTGATTAGGAGTGTTCGAAAGCTGAATGGCTTATTTAAAAGAGACTGGATTCTGCAGTTGGATGCAGAAAGTACCTTTCTGGATGGTCAGAGATGTAGTTTCCTGTGACTGCTCCAAATCAGCTGAAAGTGTGTCTGATCAATCCTCTCCTACCTCTGAGGAGATTGCCAACCCGTCAGGCAGCACAGTACGCAAACAGCCAAGGAATAACTTTAAACATCACACAGGAAAGGATTTAGCAGAAGATGCCTCTGTGAAAATAACCTATTGATATTAAAGTTAATAGGATTAAAGAAATACTAATCCTCCTATCTGGCATGAGGGATGACCCATAGATGATGTTTCAAAGCAAGAAGGGATTGTAGAACATTGGTCAGAATGAGGAGCAAGGCTGCAATCCACTCAAACACTGCTGCAGAAGAAAATGAAAATCTGCCCACAATAAATAGAAAAGGTTACAGAAAAAAAGAAATCTTCCTGTCCATGTCCAGTAAGATGTACTGCAGCAATTTATATTTTGCAGTTTTATTTTTATTTACATTTGCTAAGTAGACTTAAGATTTGAAAGGCCTTGTAAGGGCAGATGAGATTATCCACAGTAGTAAAGTTACATGCATAGCACGTGAGCTACTACATAAAGAAAAAGAGCCTTAAGAAGGAGAATATAAATAAACTCTGCATAAACTTTAAAAATAGAACCTTATTTTTTATAATATATTGTGAAAGAATGTTGGAAATATATTTAGCAGTGCATGCACAATTCTTTCTGTGGTGTCCAGACTGGGAAAAAAAAAAGACTAAAGACAGCAAAATAGAATGAATCTATTCTTTAAACTACCTATGTGATCAATTACAGTGCAACCTGTTCAGTTAGCTTTTCAATTACCAAGAGGGCTGTTTTCTCCAGCTTGCCATGTTGCTTGAATGATTTATTTCCAATATACCACATTGATTTCCAATAAATTTGTCCTTTGAATTAATTTGAAACATAAAATAATGACAATAGTTTTTGCTTTCTTAGGTGTTTTGAGGCTTTATTTGTGAATATTTATATTGTATTTATATATTAAAAAAGAAAGAGGAAGGTGATTGTGAAAGACATTTAAGAAGAGAGATGGAGACATTAAGGAAGAAGCTCAAAATCTTGTTGATGGGAAGATAGAAAGAAATGGAAATATATTAGTGGTGTGACATGGTGTTCACACACATAAGGCAGGGTCTTCTAGGGCCGTGTGTACACGGCTCTGGAACAGCAGTCTCCAGCTGGCCTCTGCCTCCTGTCCACACATTTTTCTGCCTGAGCGCCTGGTGCTTGCGGGGGAAGTGCCCACATGCAGACAGGCGCAGCCTGTGCCACGGTGAGCAAGCCCACCTGCACCCACGGCCACTGAGCACTGCATGCTCTCTCCAGAGAGAGAGACAAAACTGAGTGCCTCCAGCCAAAACTAAGTGCCTCCTGCACTGTGCTGTGCACAGTGGATAAAGAATCTTCAGCAGGTGCTGGGAGCACCAGGGAGTTCCGTCCCGCATACAAGTTTGTGGTGGAATTACAGACCTGCAACACCCTTGGTCTGATGCTTATAGTTTACAACTGATGTACAAAAGGTAGTTTCTTCTCTAGAATTATTTTTGGAGAGAGCATGTGTGGGTTATATGTCTGGGTTCTTTTTCCTGTCTTTCTGACATCGACAGTAGCATACCTTGGTGCTTGTTTCTCAGCAACAGCACACTAAGAGGACTGTATTTGCCACTTGTAGTTTCCTTCCTCTTCAGGAAGTAGAGTTCCTCCTAAAATGGACCATGATAGCAGTGTTCCTTCTTCTGCTTTACATTTTTTTCCTTGCAACCAAACTAAATATTGAAAAGTTGTCATTGAGGACCTGAGATATGCAGGAAGATTCCAGTTAGCTAATTTCTTGTCATGCACAAAAGTGCAACAAATATACTTCTATTGATTAAATCGGTATGATTTTTACAGAGTTGTATTTTGTAGAACATTCTGAAGTAGATAAATTAGTTGCACATTTATTACTCACACAAATTTATGCATAAAAGAAAGGATATTTGGCTTATCATTTCTAAAGTGTAGAAAATAGGCAAAGATTATGTATTGCAGCTCAGAAAGATTAATTCAGCTTTTAATGGTCTTCCTTCCTTCCTTCCTTCCTTCCTTCCTCTACCTGTCTAATGTACCCAGGACCCCAGTATATCCAGATTTTGCTTGTACGTATTTTTACTGTGTTGCTAATCTATTCTTATATAAGTATTTGCTGTCTATGTAAACTCCAATTCTGTTCTCAACAGCTGCAAAATGTGCTCTTATTTGAGAAAAGATTACATCTAAAGATCAAGTATGTTACACATGTATTCTCCACAAAGAAGAATTCTGAAACTGCCTTCTCTCTAATTCTATAGTTTCTTTATGTTGGTAATGATACATAGACCTTGTTTTTCAAAATTTATTTGAAGTTCAGTATCCTTTAATTATGCAATTTGACAATTTGTCTTCATTTGTTCACTTCCCTCACAGAGGCATTTTGTCCTGTGGAAATAACAACATGTAATTAGAGATTGCCATGTGGAGTACAGAAAATGTCAAAATTGCATGGATCACTTAGCTTTTGTCATTTCCTGCAATTTGGAGACTTTGATACTTTATTATTTTTAAAATAGATTTTTAATATATATTTCCCCAATAAAAATGAAAATATGTCTAACAAAAACCCTCAAATGCATTAGGAAAATTGATTTAGTAGAAGCCTAAAATATCTGTCTCTAGCCAGACATGAATTATCTTCATTCCCATCTTAAAGGCCAATTGAAAAAGAAAATGCTCTATCACGAGTCTGCATGCCTGAATACCAGTTTCGAACAAAAAAAAAATTGCTGTTGAAGCTGTTTGTCCTTTATTTTGGTATATTAATCTATTTTATTTTTCTGAATAGAAAATATATCTTAAATATTTTGGTACAAGCTGAGCATATTTTACTTTGGATATATTAGTGCACCAGGACATAGGATCATAGAATCACAGCATGATAATCATAGCATGATTTGGTCATCATGATCTTAAAGATCATCTAGTTCTGACCCTGCTCAATCCGGATACTTCACAGCCCAGTCCTTATTAATGGTACAGAATCCCAAGCTTCATTTCATATATTAAGTAGTAACATCCTAGGTGCTCACACCTGAGCTCTATCCTTGTAATAAGGGGCTAGGGTGAAAAGTCGGTCCAACATAAGTCACCATATTCTGGATCAGAAACCACTTCTTTCAGCCATCACCTGAAAGGCAAGCTGCCTGTTTCTCACTGTAAATTAACCTTTGCAATACTTTAATTTCCCTGGCATGGAAATCCTACCATGCCTCTAATAAAAACACAAGTTCGTAAGGAATATGCTATGTAGTCCTAGCATGAAAATAAGGATTTCTTAGTGTTACCTCTATCACTGTATTAGCTGAGAAAAGACAACATCTGTTTCTAAGCTCTCATTAACTGCATTTGCACTTGTGCTCTATATTTTTAAATACAGAAAAATGATAGGTAGCCTGTAATTGCAACCTGCTAGGAACAAGCAAGTCAAACAGTAAGGTCAAAGCCCTCATTTTTCTTTTGCTCTGCAGACACCCTCAGGGTAAACAGCAGAGAGGATTCTCCTCACTTTGTCAGCTTCCTTGCTGCCAGCCAGCCCAACAACTGTTGCAGCAATGCCCAGACAGAAACTGGTGAATACTTCATAGCAAACAAGCAGCAAGCAAAACCATTTCACAGCTCATTCACTACTCACTTCTTTCTGGAAAATACAATGATGACAGTGATTTTGAAAGCCATGATATTCAGTGTATTTCATATTTATTCTTTTATGTAAGTCCAGGTCTTCTCTCCTGGTGAGCCAGCAGACAAGAGGTGAGTAAAAAACATGTAAAATGCAAATAGCTGTGTCTAAAGTGGTGTCTATTAACCATTGCTCAGCCCAGGTTGAACTGATGTTTCTGATACTCTAGTCTTGGTTTGATTCAACCTTCAAACACCGCTTCAGGGGGCCACTGTAGAGGGAGTTTTTAACGTTTCACTTTTGTGCCAAGCCATTTTCCACCACCCCTTTTTTTTTCAGGTGTTACTCTTTCCTCTCCTTGTCTCATGCACCACCAGAAATCTATAGCAGGAGGGTCTGTGGAGATGGGAAGGGAGTTCTGTGACTACTGCTTTGACACCCTGGAACCCTGATGTCAATACTGAGCAGGCTGCACTGAGTGACAGAAGAAGGTGCCACATGAGAAAAGATACTACTTCATTTACAGAAAAATTGCTCTTTTTCTGTCACCATTTTTTGGTATAGTATTGTTCTTTCAGGCATCTGTTTTGCTATGATCTTATGCAAGATATTGTTTATTAACTGTCTTTTCTGCACAGTTTCTAATATTTAATATAATGAGCTCTTGCCCAGAGACATTGATTCATGGTTGTCTGTGCACTTTATTACTAAATACTTTCTTACAATCAAATATAGGTAAAGAAAGGCACTTAAAAAAAAAAAAAAAAAAAAGAAAATACCCAAGTCTCAACTATGACAGGCAGATAAATGATGGAGACAGACTCAACATATTAAATTCCAAAGTGTCACACTATTTCAAATATAAAAGAGACCTCCTCAGAATTTAGGATGAAAGCTTTAATCTCTTCTTTTTGTTCCTCTTAAGAGTTAGGTGTGCTGAAAGCTTGAAGAGGAGGCAGAGCAGAAGAGCTCTGGTTGTCTATGGGGCAGGTCTTGCTGTGATCAGGATATAACACAAAGACACCTTTAGCATGTAGTACAAAGGCAGTTTCTACTGGAGAAAATGAAGCACAAATGTTTTTTAAGATTCATAGACAGTCGACCTTCCATTGGGTTGAATCTGAATATGAGAATTATTTATTATTTTTTCCCCAGGGGATATTTTCAGAAACTTTGCAGGCCCAGATGAATAGTTGGCTCACCATCACATTTCCTCAAAATGTTTGTGATTGACTTCTGTATTGGTTGAAGGAAGGACCTCTGCACTCAAAAGCCAGAGCTTCCAGTTAAAAGCTATAGTCCCATACTGTGTTTTCTGATGCCACTTTGAAATAATATTTCTATTGCATATAAGTATGAAAAAATTCTGTATAATTTCACAGGAAAAATATTATTGCACTATCATACATGTGCTTAGAAATAGATGCTTGTATTCGACATTCTGAGATATTTTTGTGCCCACTGATATCACTATATGGGCTTTTAACTACCATGGCTAGAGAGATGTTTTGAAATTTCACAATAAATGTTACTGTATTTTAACCCTCCATTTAAATGGATTTTAAAATTACTTATAATTATAAGCCTTCATAATAAAATGCTGACAGCTGACATAGAGAAATGACATTTTAAGTGAAGTCATGAAAATGCTGCACTGAACACATCTAGATTTAGTGTGGAAGGAGAAAGATCTATTGGTGCTTGGCCCTATATAATATCAAAGAACTTCCTGTAGAAAATACCTGACACCACAAAATTAATCCATGCTTAGTATTCCATAAGAAGTAGAAAGTAGTCTTAAGTCCATCTAAATTCACAATGTGATTGTCTACTCTGCCCCAATGATTGTATTTGATATCATCATCATCATAATTAGTGTTTATATTTTTGCCTGCCTTTTGTTTTCTCTCTAAACTCCCATGTGAACCCTTACATTTTAATTAAGAAAAGAGGTCAAAGTTCAAATGCTAAGTTGAATTACAGATAAAACTTAAAAATATAACTTCAGTATTCAACTGAATAGTAAGCTTGGCAGTACTGGACTTTTAGATAATGTATTATTTTTTTTTTTATTTTTATTTCTTATTCAATATTTTTCTAAATGGCTTTGAGACCTCAGAAATCAGTAAAAAAAGGGTTAGGAATCTCAAATTTGGGACAAATGTCAGTTACAGGTAAAGTATTAGTACTTGCAAAAACTTCCTGACATATTTATCTCTTAGTACCAATGCCAAAATTCTTGTATGAAGGTGTGTGTGTGCTTGTATATGCTAAAATTAAGGTATGCATTGACTTTCATGGGTTTGGATCAAGCCTTACACGATTGCCGTAAACTGCAAGTTCAATGAAGTCATGGTATCTAAAATTAGAAGATTGCTCAAGGAAATGTATTGTAAGAAATTTTGGCTACAGTTTTCAACATCACTGGAAAATTAACATATAAATTAATAACAGAGCTGCTGCCAGAAGCGCTTATGAGGGCAGCTTGTTGGATTAGGCAGTAACACATAATTAGTAGCTATTACCAAGGATATCTAGATTCAGCAGCACCTGAAAGAAATGGGAACTTGTTTGCCCTCCTCATCTAGTATTCTTTAAAATCAAAGATAACTTCCACATGAAAAGCATTGTTGCATTTAACTTCAAACTGCAGGTTTAACCAAGAATTGATATGTACTGAAAGGAGAAATGATGGCTTTACAGTTAAAAACATTTATTCAGAACTAAATCCTGAAAATTAAAATAAGCAGTGTTTATAAACCACTGTGCAAAATAAAGATCCAAAGTCAGATTGTGCATATTGAAAATATTAGAGAACATCTGATTCTGTATTTTGAGTAAGATCCATCTGCAAATGACTATGAAGGCATATATTTCTTCTATGGGTCATTTATGCTGTCTTGACATAAGGTCATACATAGCACCACTGTCAGCATTATAAATACAAATTGGAAGACTGACAGCCTCTCCTTAGTACAGCTACTGTGAGGTACTATAGCTACCCTCACTCTTCAAGAGTCCTGAGATTTATTTTCTCCATATATATGTCCATGGAGATGGCTCATATATAACACCAGAGAGGTCAAAGCTCTGAAGCAAAGAAGGGATGTGGCTGGAAATTCTGTTCATACGAGCCACTAATTACTTCTGTTTCTGCTTTTAAACAGTGAAATAGCTCCCACAGAAAGATGAAATAGAGGACTTAGTAGCTCAGGTGATCAGGGATTTCGTGCTCCCGGTAGAGTGAGATTTTGGTACTCAGCTTATTTTCTTTAGAGACCTAAATTTGAATTTTCCCAGTAAAAAGCTTACCAGGTAGGCCAGGATTTTCTGAACTTGAATGAAACAAAACAGCATTACATGAACAAGCTACCCAGACTTCTGATCAGAGATGACAATAGGCTATAACCTCTTGAGCCATTGCAGTTTACCATTGGCACTTAGTTCACATCATGATTCATTGGCAATACACATGTGGATAAAAAGCGGGGAGCATATATTCAAAATGAAAAATCATTTACATTGAATCAAATATAAATGCTAATGTAGTAGTCAAATTTGCAAAACAGACTCAGTCTTGTGTTCCATTTAGTGCTTGCAATTAACTGTAATGATGCTCACTGCAGAAGAAACATATCCAATGTAAAATTAGATTCCTTTCTTTTTTTTTGTTTTCCCCTAGCAGATTACTATAGATTTACAGTGGCAGAGTAAAAATAAGAAGAGAAATAAAAAATAAAGTAAAACAACAACAACAACAACAATTAATAATAATAACAACAACAGTAATAATAGTAGCTGTTGGCTTACTTTAAAATGCTCACTTCAGGATTTGGAGAGTGCTTAATTTCCCCTCCTTCTTATATTTTTATTTTTATAGATAGTATTCTAAGGTCTTCATGTAACATTGACATATTACTTGGACTACTGTTTTCAAAGTCTTACAATTTAATTTAATATTTTTTCCCTTACACAGCAAGTGTAGATTACATGAGTTTTAGGATTATTTTTTCAGTCTTCTCCCCTCAATCTTTTTAACTCTGCAAACAGACACTTCATATTTAAGTACAAATAGTAAAGTTTTTTCAAGAGTAATCCATATGACTTGGGATGTGAATGTCACATTTATCAGTGTTATAGGGCATGCAAAACATCATAAATCCTCATCAGCTGTAGATTTTCTGAAAGTGTTAACAATGGCTGCTCCTAACAGTAACACATTAGTATTTAAGTACTCCAGAACATTTGAAGACTTCATTGGTTTTTTAAGTCAGGTGTCTACCTGAAGCTTTAGCTTTACTAATAAGAACCAGCGTTGTCTAGAAATTAGGCAAGAATTCTCACAGATTTAAGGGATACTGGGATCACTGAAGTGTTCAAATGTCCTTGAGGGAAAAGGAGATGAAGGATTCACTTTCAAAGACAGTATCAGGAATTGCTCAGTAAGGTAAGTGCCTGAAGATTTGCAATTTGTCTAAACTCTCCGCACATCAAGAGAAACAATGTTTCATCTTTCCTATTCCCATTACATGAGATTAATTTAATGCCTGAACTACATGAAACAGTTTTGTTGAAATCGGTACCTCCCCTTTTTCTTTCATTCATCCCTGTCAAGTTCTGTCTGACTGTGACCGGTTGAGGTCTTCTGCTGGATAAATTACTAATGGGGGAAGGGAGGGAAAGGAATGACTGCTGAAAGCTTTATTGATTTGATGAGCATGTTAATTTAAGTCAGCACTATTCTGAACAGGTTCAGTTGTCCAAATGTCATAAATACATTTTCCATGGGTTGTCATTTCATAATACTTGGCTATTCATATAGCATATTCCAGTGAATACTCTGCCTGAAGCCAGATAGCTACGCAGGGTAAGAAGAGGACAGCCTCACTTGACAAACTGTGCCTCACAAGATTTGTAGATACAAATTCCTGGATCACTTGGCTCTGGAAACTCAAGTGTGAAGTTCAGTAAAGCTACCAAGGATAATACAATCACAATTGCAGCAAAGCAGGCAATCACATAGCTTCTTTCTAAAAACAACCATGCACATAAAGTGACCTCATATTTTGATTAGGAAAATGATCAATTTTCAGCTGCAGATCTTAATCCCATTTTAAATAGAGAGTAGAAAATACCAGAATATATATATGTGAAAGTGCAGGTCTGAAGTAATGTACCTACTGAAAGATTGCTGGTAGAGAGAGAAAAGTAGGTGCCCTGGTCTAATGATCTAGCTATAATACCTCACATAAACTACTGAATCTTAAGCAGTTGAAAGTACTGATAATTTGTAATGAGCATTTGAACAAACCATGACAAAGCAGAATTCTTGAATTTGTTTGCCATCTCTTTGCATTCATTGATATGCACACTGTCTATTAACAATTATTTTATGGCTAGTGCTCTGAATCAGGACACTGCACATGAGGAAGAACTGCATGGAAAAATTAGACATGTCACAAACACGGTAAGAACAAAGGAGTGAGCACTTAAGAAAATGGGCAAATAAGAGGTCAACACAGTAATCCTCAATGTTCAAGAAAAGGTACAAAGATGGAAGAAATATCTCTCCTGCCTTGTCACCAAAAACTGAGAAGAGCCTTGGAGCTCTGAAATATATCAGTATTTGGACATTTTTATCAGCGGACATATTTAAGAATAGAAAAGAACTGCTAGGAATTGTTTATGACATGTAGGAACAAACATGTGAGATACTCATTTCACAAATTTCCATACCACCATGTGTTCTATGTCAATCTTGGCTGATGGTTACAACTTTTCCTCCATTAAACTTTTCTAGAACATAAAGTCAGTGTGAAGTAATTTCTGGGAAGTACTTTGTGTGCTGGGAATGATTCTACAAAGAAAATTTTTCTCTGACTCCCTGTTTTTGGGTCCTGACTTTTGCCTCTTTTTGAACTCAAGAATAGATGAGTGGCCACAGAAGTAATTTCTGTCAGGAGGAACATCATTCTTCGATTTACTTGTATCAGACTTTTATTTATCTTTTAACATTAGAGACCTAAACAGTGCGCAGAAAAATGGCTCTAAAATAATCTAATTTCTTGGCCAAATGCTTTTACTCCACTGACACGCACCTGCCAGACACTATCTGCAGCAGAATTTGAATCATATTAGTAGTGGATACACCTCCAAGTTCCTTCTGAAAGATGGAAGTGCAGGGCTTTGGTAGTTTTTGATTTATTCATTCTTGGTACTGTGACAGCATAACAAGAAATGAGAAAGTAGTAAAACAGCAAGCTTTTTAAAAAAGTAAACCTTATCCATACCCCCACCATGCTGCAACATATTTAAAGTAATGCATATGGAATAAGGATGATGGAGCCATAAAAACAACCTTATGAGGAAAAAAAGTAGCCTCTGTGAAAAACATTGCAATGGTGTTTCATAATTTTTTGAGAGAAATTGTTTGGGTGGTGTTTTCCATATAGAGAAGTGGGGAGATTAAAGATTTAACTTAATCCTTTCAGATGACAATTCAGTTGTCATTTCCTATTAAAAATCACTGGATTCTGTTTTCCTGCTTGAGTTTCTGGAAGGTTTTAATATTCACAGCTATGATTGTTCTTGAGACTTAAGTTTTTCTGTCCGGCACGGTTTAGGATTTTCTCAAGATGCATTCTATTGAATAACTCTTTCTTTTCATATTAGAAATAAAATAGCAGTGAAAAACTTGCATTAAGTGAATAGCTTATGTCTCCTGTACATATAAATCTGTGAGACTGTTAGGTTTATTTCCACACTTTTTTTTAAAGGTTTTTCCACTAAATATTTGTTGTTTCCACCATCTGTGATAAAAATATTCTGTATACATTTGGTAAATCTTCAATTTTACATCTCTATAAGGAATATGACCCACAATTCCCTGTCGCTGTCATCAATATATATCCCTTTATCTGGAAAGAGAAGCCCATGCACCTGCAAAGACTTGGTTGACAACACCACAGTATAAGGCCAACTTTTTCCTTGTCTTTACTTTCCCCACTACTCCCTATAGACAATGATATTGATTAGGAATGTAAATTTCCTACCATAATTAAGTTTTTACCTGAAATAAAGCAATTCATTTACAAAATTTATTTTGCTGTTGTATGTTCACCACAGGAATTGCTCAAACAAGTCCTGAAAAGTTTTGGGACGAGAGAAGCCAATAAATTCTGGCATGTTTCTTGGCTTCAGCTTGAACTCTGGGCCAAAGGCTGATATAATCCTGAAGTGCTGAGCAGTTTGGCAGTGAGAAGGAATTATTATCAATGAAACAATGTGAAGAAGCAGTGGTAGGTGTTGTGAGGAAATGGAGAATGGGAAGGAAATGGTGTTTTGCTTAGGTCAGGAGTTTGCAGTAATCATTTCACTGCCCTTTTTTACAAAGAAGATTAGGCGCAGGTAAGTATTCCTAGCAAGTTGCAAAGAGGGTTTTTTGGGGGGAGTGGGTTTTTTTAGGGGATGATGGGATTGGGTGGTGCTTTCCTTGTGCTTTTGGTTTTCATTGCTGTTGTTACTGTTGTTGTTTTGACAACATTTATATACCCATACATAAATGGATACAGACAAACTTACAATGCAAAAGAAGATGTCATTCCTTTTATTCAATAAATTCCTGAGAGGATTAGTATAAACTATGCACACTTCTAACCCTGAGTCCTGTAAACTAGAAGACACATTTCTAGTGTTTTAAGAGGAAGATATATCATACAAGTATACAGTCTCTCTTGATATTAAAATTTGGATATGTTAGTAGATATACAGCATGAGTCAAATATGACAGTTTCAGCACAGCTGTATCAATTCATAGCTGTATCAATATTTTTATGCTAATAAGCTACAAAATCATCCTTCAGGGGACCTAAGATCCACCTCAGCATTTTGTCATTTTTACGTTGTTATCACAAATGTCATCATGATTGGGGTTCAAACACAATCTGTCCTGCAATGGATAAAAGTCAATATATTTATCATAAATGGTTTGCTAAAAAATTAAAAAGCCACAAACATTCAACCTAAAATTTACACTTAAAGCAATTGATTGTAAGTGTACATAGCTACCATATTGCAAAAGGAAATCAGCCTTAAGATGGACTTTGATGGAGAAAGGAGATTTCCTAGAAGAATTGATTATTGCTATAAGGAGCAGAGATTCTTAACTAATGTATGCTGCATTCATTAAAAGCCATGAAACTAAGATGGTTTTCTTCATCGGAGTATCTATTCTCTCCTATTTCCATGAAGAGATTGAATTCAAGTCCCTCATGGAATAAAAACTTATATATTTAGAAAGCATTGCCGTTGTCCGAGCCAGCAGCAACTGCTGCATTATGCTGCTCTATGGATGTGTATTATCTGCTTATATTTGCTGAATAGAGCTAAACCCCTATTATCTAGCTGACTCGAGGGTCCTTTGAAAAATTCAGGCAATTAAAGTTCATTGTAAGCAAAATGTGTTTCTATTTGAGTTTTGAAATTGGAGCTGAACAATATGTTCAATTTTCAACAAGTTGACTATTGGATAATCAAAGCTAAAACAACTGAAATTAGCATTTATCTCCAAGTTATGTTGAGCCTGTTTGCTTCCTTGTTTGTTTGTTTGGAAAAGCACTGAGCTTCATTATTTCTCTAGTCTCTTTGACTGGGATTCCTGGCTCTCTCTTCTCTTGAGACAGGACAACAGATCATTGAGCACTCCTCACCACATTTCCTTTCATGACAATTTACTTTAAACATTCAAAAAAATCACAGGCCAATCTGGTATGATTTGCAGGTAAAAGGGGATAACAGGTAAAATTTGATTACTTAATTTTTCTGCTGGCATTTTTATAGCAATGATGTAGCATCTCTCCATGTCTTTTCATATTATCCTCTAGTAGTATTTTTCCAAGGTAACTGCTCACCTCAACAGGCACTTTTAAATGAGTTAGAACTTACAAATCATATAACTTCAGTTTTTAATGTAATTTTCTGCTAAATTTACACATTGTGATGGCTTTTAATTTGCCTAATTTGGTCAAATTTAATCTAAAAACCTGAATGCTTTCAGTGAACTGTGGTTTCAATTATCTCTCTTACCATTAGGAATATACAATATAAGAATATCATTTGCTGAAATCTAGTTACAGTTGTTTAAGATTCTGACTGGGTGAAGTTTCCTTGCAGGTAAAACTAAAAAAATTTCACTAGCTTTGAGAAATGCAAAATACACTGCATATATGTGCATACATATAAATACCTTTATGTACATATAGAGAACAACTTTGCCTAGTCACAAGCTTTCCTATTCTCCTGTCTGAGTCTGAACCTTCCAAGCTCATGAGGAACATATCTTGTCTGTATGGATCTTGCCCTCACCATTCCTGCCTTCCCCAGGAGCTGCGCCAGTTGGGGCACAGGGCAATTATTTTCGGAGCAGGTATGAGGAAGGTTGTCCATCAGCCAAACACTTGTCAGAGGTGCCTAAATTGCAGGCAACAACCATGGCTTTCTGGGTTGCATCATCTGCTCTCTATGTCACCTTCTGCTGTAAATTCCCCAAGAAAGCGTCCAAAAGCCCTCTTGACCTTGCCAAGGGCAGCATCCTCCTGGTTCCTGTATGCAGGAATCCATTTCTGTGGAATTGACCAAAGTCACTACCAGATCCCGCCTCCAGAATTAACTCCTTTCTTCTAACCTCAACCCTCCCAGTGGAAATGTTTTAAAAGAACTGTTTTCATACAAGGTACTAAGATTGATCTTGAGCTGGTCTTCTGAAGTGATGCTTTGCAGGGTAATCAAAGATGTCAATCAATACAATTAAATACTATAAAACACATCAAAATGTAGAAGATAGATATCAAGCAGGATTGGAGTAGCCACTTCTGGTCTTCCTCCTTAAAAGTCTTTGTTGTTGTTTAATCTTTTTAATTTTCTGTTTTGTTTTGGGTTTGTTTTTTTTTTTTTCCTCACAGGCTGTAAAAAGCCTTTTAACACATTTTTGAGATATTTTAAAGGTTTAAAGCATGATTCTGTGTCTAGATGACATTAACAGTTACTGAAGAGCAGTACTTTGATTAGAATAGTGACATTTGTCGACAAGAGACAACTGGGATGGGGAAAAGGAAATGCTTCAAATAGTCATTTACTTGTCAGCCCTAATAGATTTAAAGATGTCTTCCTCACCACCTCATCAGTAGACAGTATGTGGTTACTTCTGAAAACAAAATGTAGGCAATAATGAGAAAAATGCTTCATAACATTCATATTTTTATTTCTTATACCTACCATTTCACATACTGCACTGGAGCCAGCACATGTAAAACTTTGTATTTTATTTCTATTAATAAACCTATCATAAGGACATAAAAGATTGTTGGTCAGGAAAAGGCCACATGGCTCAGTAGGATTGCATCCTTTTAGATTTATTCTAACCTCACCTCTCTGCTTTGTAACTATATCATTTAACCCCTTTGTCTATAAAAATGTCTTTCCTGGCTCTTAAACACATTTATTCTGTTTGCCATCTTATTTCATATGTTGCCGAGTAACAAAGACCACTGAAGCTAAGTAGGTCACCTCAAAGTCTTCCCTTTTCAAAAGAGAATAAATTTAACCTTTTCTTTTTTTTTTTTTTAATTCTTTCCCTCATAAGAACAAATACTATGAAAGTCCAAACCTTTCTTTGACTGCTCTCTCTTACATATTCTCTGGAACAGGGATATTTTGGGGATGGAAATAGAATCAGATGTGCTAAAAGACAATAACTAGCACTTCTTTTGTGTGGAATATACATCTGTCTGCATTCCAGTTTTCCCTTTTTTTTTTT
>VXBU01000210.1:4227-27491 GCA_013400315.1 Bombycilla garrulus | reverse complement strand
ATAAACATTTTTTTTCTTTCCCTTTTTTCCTTTTTTTTTTTTTTTTTTTTTTTTTTTTGTGTCTAGCTATCTGCCTGTTTCATGTGATGTTTTGAGATGTGATCTTTTTCAGAAGTGTTTTTCTTCTTAGATTTGATGAGTTTTGGGATGTTTTTCCAAATAAAATATATCTCATGGTCAAGATCTTCATGATGATTATATATATATATATATANATAATTATTTATATAATTTTAGATTATATAATTATATATATATATATATATATATAGCCTCCTTTTATGGTCATTTTATGGTCATTGCTAATTTCTAATTTTATGGTCACCGCTAAGAGGAAAAAATATATAATTCTATTTTTTAAACTTAATTATTGATATTGAGAAAAAATGTATAGGCAAGACTACCAACCTACTGCTTTTGCTTAGGCATTTTCCCAAGGAAAAAACATTTGACAATTCTCAAATTTTTAGTTGAGGCAGGGAGAAGAGAAGATTTGACAGTAACCAATTGTTATGACTAGTCCCTGGCAAATTGTTATGACTTTTCCTAGGATCATTAGTGTCACTCCTTACAGTGACTGTGGCTGTTTGTAGGACCCCATTTTCCCTGAGGAAAGAAGCCATATAGGGATTGTACAGACAGTAGGCAGCAAGTTGAATTAGTTGCTCTGGACGTGGTTATTGTTCCATAGGAAGGAGTTAAAGAATGCCTGAGGAGGACAGGGCAGGTCAGAAAGCATATGTAGGAATTATTCTGCTGGTGTTCATCCAACTACAACTGCCTGCTCATCTGGGGGTGCTGATGAGTAGGTACTGGGTGGCAGATGGAAAAAATCCAGCATGGCTACAGCCCTCCTGGCCTGCCCCATGTGCTCAGCTTGATGTCCTGTGGAGCCCATGCCACAGTAATGAAGAGGTGCTGTATCCTGCAACCATCCCCTGATGCTGGCAGATCTCAAGGGACCTCACTCATCATTGCTGCGAGGTCAATATGCGACGTCCATGTTTTTGCCATCTCCTCTTTAACACTGTTCAATCATCCTCTGCTCTAGTCTGGATGGCACAATAATTCTACTTTTAAGAAAAAAAATTAAAAAGTAATTTTTCACTTGGTACTATTTAGCTCCATGTCCAAAAGCCTATAACACCATAGGATAGCTTACTGCACTGAAATGAACATCCCAAATTACCTGACCTCCTTTGCTACTTAATGCTCTTTAACATTTTTTCAGTCATTGTAATAAGAGTGAGAAGTTTTGTATATGGAAATTTTAAGCTTAGGATTTTAAAAGTGTCTTTTGATAATATTAGCTGAACTTGGAATTATTTAAAATCAGAAGACAGAGGGAAATGCAGTGGCTGTTACAAAAGATCCTCTTTACTACCTCTGTTGTCATATATGTGGATGTCTTTTCATGTTCTAATAGAATTAAAGGTATCATTAATAATTAAAATTATAAATGTGGTTTAGTGAGTAAATAAATGTTAATCCTCAAAGCCGTTTCTTTGACTAATTTCTTTGACAAACTCCCCTGTACAACTACCCAAAAGAAGGCTGTAGTGCAGTGGCTGTCAGTTTCTTCTCCCAGGAAATAAGCCACATGACAAGAAGAAATGGTCTCCAGCTGCACCAGGGAACCTTTATTTCAAATACTAGGAAAAATTTCTTCACCCAAAGGGTTGTTGAGCACTGGAACAGGGTGCCCAGAGAAGTGCTTGAGTCACTATCTCTGGAGGCATTAAAAAGATACGGCACTGTAGATGTGGCTCTGTAGATGTGGAACTTAGGATCATGGTTAAGTGGTGGACTTGACAGTGTTAAGTTTATGGTTAGACTCTATGACCTCTTCCTAAATGGTTCTGTGATTCTATAAACAGGATTTCAAACATAGTGCTTTTGAAATTAAAAGCAGTCAGTGGAGTTATGGATTTTAGATTATTTTGAGGGATTCAGAGTTATGGCGAGGAAATAGGGAAAGAGAAAAGGAAAATGTCTCTAGTTTTTCATTGCTTTTATAAGTAAGTAAACAAGAGAATCAAATGTTGGTGATGTGTACTAATGGGAAAGACAAAATAAAAGAACTAATACAATAAATTGAAGTATAGGTATTTTGTTATTTTTTTGTACTACATTTAATAAATCTTTAAATTAATAAATTATTTTTGCTGCTTCACTTATCAAACTGATCAGAAACCACAGAATATTATTAGCTAAATAAGGAAAACAGTTAATTACATCTCCTTTGTGTCCTGTGTTTTGCTCTGTTCCTTCTATTATTCCTAGTCTCTGCCGGCCAAAGAATAAGTGAGGTGGTGACTAGCATGTAACAAAATTACTGGAGGACTCAGGAGATTACCTGAAATGACATTTAGCTGACTTAGCTGAAATTACATTGTTTTTAGCCAACCGGATTTCAGCCAGAAAGAATCCATTCAAATGTATTTAGTTCTCTTGATATTTGAAAACCAAGGTCTCATTTGCTGAAAATTTTTTGATGCAACAGTATAACGTCTTTTTGTTATGCTAATTATTTCCTTACAGCTGTTACAAGAGCATCTGTTGTACATTGTACACAGAAAGCAGCAGTAAAGATGCAGCCTTTCTCGTTATCTTCTGCTGAGGTTTTTACTACCTCCAGGCCTAAGTTCCAATTCTGACATCCCAGTTAGACCTGCTAAAATATATACAACAAGGAGAAAAATTAAGGTAAGCATAAAAGCTAGCTTTCACCTGTTTTTATGCAGCACATGCCAAAATAGTTTGACAGTGTGATGCAACTTGCCTTTGGTACAAAAAGGGAGGAACAAATTAATCATTTTAGATTTGTATTGTGCCATGGATCCTTCTCTGGCTCTGTGTAGAGGCTATCATAGAGGTGTAATAGCTACAGGCTGCTTTTGAGAGTAGTCTTCATGACAGCAATCCTAGGCTGCCTGACCCACATATTGCCATGCACGGTTCTGTATTTCAGCTGTAGGATATGTGGTGGCTGACTGCACTCCAGCCAAGATAACCCTAACCATGACCAGGATCCCACCTTGATCTGCCGTGTGCCAAAGCAGTCCCTGACAGCCTAGGTCAGTGTCACAACTCAGCCCTTCAGCATCCTCACCTATTTTGGCGCATCATTCATAGCTCATGTTTTTTGACACAAGCTGAGTGAAAAAACTGTTCATGAACTTGGCCCAAAGATTTGATAGATTCCCCAATGTGGATGCCACAGTTTTTGGGACCACTCTTTTGATCATATGCACAAGGCATCTATGAGTTCACCACTAAAACCATATCATAGTGGCTGACACAAGTCAGGTCATTCTCCTGGTCACTATTACACTAAGAGTATGACAATGTCACTACGTTTTGATACAAACTAAAACAGCCTCTCCCTGAAGTAAGACAGCTTTATGGCTGTTAAGGGCAAGAATTCATTACCCTTGAGATCATATGGATTTTTAGAAGACATATAGAAGTGGGAAGATAATGTCAGAAAAAAAGGATTAATTTGCATGATAGTTTATGTCTCTACACTGTATCGTCATCATGTATCTAACAGAGTGCTCATCCTGGCACAGAAAAAAAAAAAATGGAGGGGGTCAAATGGTCATATTTGGCTATTGTAAGTTAGCGATCCAATTTTTTGACAAGGGCTGTTAAACTATTAATGGAATTGTGGATCAATCTTTGCCTAGAAGGCAGCTGTTGACACGTCTGAAAGCATCTGTCATGCTGTATTGGGGTCCATCCCAACCTTTTGGTAAAAGGGCTGACTTAGTTGTTATGCAGGGAGGGAGTATGTGGTTTCCTGGGAGCAGTTGTCTGGAAAGGCACCATAGTGCTTTTAATGCAGGTTAACACTGGTATAAGAGGCAGCCATGTGGCACAGCTCAGATATCCACACAGGCAAACCAACCTTTGCATCATAGCTCCCTGTTGAATTTTCAAACAGTTTTTAAAAGTTGGAAAATACTGATCTTAGGTTTCTGTCTTCTTTGTAGATAAGGAGAGTAAAAAGTTTTAAAAAATTTGTCTCATAATCTTCAGTAAGTACCACAAACATTGCATGGACAATTAGTCATACACAGAAGCATGGCCCAGATAAGGATGATGATAATTTGGGGTTTGGGGTTTTTTGAATATCCTTTTCTCTCCCTCATGGCAGAAATTCCTTTGCTTTCCAACAGCAGAAAAATTTAATAGATGGATTCGTCTATATCCAGGCTTGAGCACAGTCTTGCCCATATAGGCTATTTTAGATAAAGGGTATTTTATGAGTCTATGTTAGATAAAGGTGATGAGAAAATGAATGCCACACTATGCATTGTAACATGAGTTCTTTCACGTTTTCAACCTGTGTCACAAGACATCTCAAGTTATCATGGGAACAGATCATATAACAGTTTTAGAAGGCATACGATGATACAATGGAGCACAGAGTGATATTCTACTTTGCTTAAATTAAACTCTTAAATTGATAGCCGTGACTTACCACTGCTTTTTGACTATATAAACTCTTTCATCTGAAAGCCTTTCAACAGCATGGGAGATGATGATATCCTTTTTCTATAGAATATAGAAATGATATGTAGAGAGGTTAAGAAACTTATCTGATAGACTTAGAGGTGATGCTGGCAATGGAGCTCACACCTTCAAGCAGCACAGCCTAATTGGGTTTTGAGTGTCTATACAAGCATCAGTTAGAGAAAGGTTTTACTTGAGGCTTGTCTCTTAATCCCACATGAATCTAGAAAGCTACAGCACTTTATATGGATCAAGCCTATGGTCATACTAATCTACCAGCTTTAAAAATTTAATTTGTAAGCAAGATCAACTTTATCACTTCAGCATGCTCAAGTAGCTCAAATCAGAGTGAGCATGAGTTTTACCATAAAGTCCCTAGCAACGCAAGTTTAAGGCTTGTAATGTTAAATAATTCATGTTTAAATTAAGCCCTCAGAATTCTTATGTCACCTCACTGTTTGCTGTATGTATTCTGCCTGTGGTATAGTAACAAACTTACCCTGATTTATACTGATATTTTCCATTCACTTCTATGAGATAGAATCAGAACTACTGAACTGTAACTATAATCTCTGCATCAATAGTTACAACAAATCTGTTTTACTTTAACAATTTGAGAGATCCAACAAGGTTGTTGCATGAGATTCTGGTCTTTACAATGCTCTGAATCCTAAACAAAACACAATACACACAGTTATGACAAGAAAAACGAATATGTACCCTGAAATTTATTGATTTGCTTTGACAACACACATACATTATAAGTAGATTAGGTACGTCTCTCAATGACAAAAATAAGTACTTAAAAATCATCCTAAATTTTTGCAAATTTAGGTGTTGAAGGAATTTTTCCTAATAGGCTGAAGTGGATATTTTCAGTTTGTGTCTCATTGCAGAACACATTCCTTTGTTGTGCATGCAAAGTAATCGAGGTATAAGGCATTACCTCCAATGCCAAACGGACATTCCAGCACAACTCAGAGAATAACTTTAAATAGTGTGAGCCGTATCCATTCTTCACAAGAGAGTTTTCAGCAACATCCCATCACAGGATATTTCAAGGTATTGAAAATAGATATATTCTACTCTGTCTGTATTAATTTTCTTAAACTATTAGGTTTCATGGTGGTCATAGGTTGAATCATATATCTGTGGAATACCCATTAATGCTTGCATTAATTCTCATTTTTGACTAATTGACACACGCTATTTTCCTGGATAACATCGTGTTTGATATGCAGTGTACTCTGTATTTAGTAAATTCAGCTGATAAGCACATGAACAGACAGCACTGATATTGTATTCTGTCTGCGGAAGAGTCTTCTTCATTTCACTTTTGGATATTTTTGACTGCTATCACAAAGATGAAGGCTGAGTGACAGAGGTGACTTATCTTGACAAGAGATACTGCTGGTTTGCAGAGGACCACAAGGAGGAAAAACAAGAGAATCAAGACAGAACACTTGATTTACATCTCGTTCTACATACAGTGCATCTGGAATTATATTTTCCTTTGAAGACTGCTTCAAGCACAGAACTGACAGTGAGGTATAATTTATCCACACGAGAAATGGCAGGGTCAGCATTTCAAAGTAAAATTTAATGTAACTGTTGAATGAAGTAACAATAACTGTGCTAGTCACTCATCTGTCATACCATTCATTACAGAATACACAATATACCAAAATTTTTGTATTCTATATTTAGTATCTAGTCATTATATATTATATTCAGTCTCTTTGCTTATTGTACTTCCTTACTTTTTTTAAATCCCAGACAGACTTGAATATTTTGGTTGTCTGTATTTGGAGTAAAACTGCACAATAAAATCCCCATGGCACTACTTCCTTAGTGTATAGATGATCACACAGAAGTCAATAGGTACATTTAATAAAGTAAGATCCAATCCATGGGGAAAAAAAAAAAGGATTATTTCTCTATAAAAATTACTCCTATAATGGTCATTGATTTCTACTGTCTTAATTTCCAGGAAGATTCTATACACTTTGATCTATACTCTGCAATCCTATTTGCCATATATAAAACTTCCAAATGAGGTTTTTCTTTCAATAGTCAGGACAATATCCTATAGACCAGTATTAAAAAAGAAAAACAACATTTTGCCTAGATTGTGTGTTTCTTTTTTTTATTAGCTCTTCCTAGTATTAAAAAGAAGGTTTAAGATAAATTGCATTAGAATTGAACATTTTAAAGCAATATGTAGCTCATGGAAAAAACTAAATAATTTAGTAAATTAATTTTGAGCTCAGGCCTCTAAAGTAACAATTTGAATTTTAAAAAATAATATTAATTTGAGCTTCTTCTTTAAAACATTTCTTTCACAGTGTAAAAGGTAGTCTTAGGTCCACTTAACACCTAAAAGACAAGTAGTTTTAATTATGCAAATGATGCAGAAGAATCAATTAAGCATCGGAGTTATTGTAATATGACTAAGGTCAAATATGCAAGACAGCGGCAGAATAAGGAATAGAACTCTTTTTCCTTCTGTAGCTACTACACATAAATGAGATGGAAATTAAAAAGTAATTAGAAGAAATATATTGAATTTGTATTCCTAATAGACTACAGAGTTTTGGCTTTCTTTTCTATGCTCTGGCAAAACCCAGGGGACTGATACACATTTGCTGGTAGGTGCATGAGGTAGCTCAGCTACAATTCATTGATCTGTGTATCAAAGATTGCAATTGTTCTCTAATTATGCATTTTATTCTGAAAGCATGGTTCATCATACTTTGGCATATTGAGGCACACATTTGTGATTTAATGGAAGCAACTGTTCTCTGCAATATACAATATGTATGCAAATAAACAACAATTTCATGAGCAGAAAAGCATCACACAGCTTTAAAACTATCCTATGGTTTTCCTTGACTTATTCTTGGCCAATGTTTAATATCCTTAACAAATAAAACTTTGCACTTTACATCACTTTTTTTTTTCTTCAATTGTGATGTGAAAGTATGGCTGAAGTTTACGCTTTCTCAACTTCCTCATTTAATGGACCAAATTTGCCTAAAATATCCATTAAATTTTTGTATTGCCAAAAAAAACTGCAATGTTAATCTACCTGGAGCTACCTTTTGTACTCATACCAATGGCATTGCTATATGTAGCTTAGTACACATAAATAGAATTTATCAGAGTATCACAGTCATATGCTTGATTATAGATGATGCATGGTAACTTCTACAAGGTGTTTTTCACTACACATACTTAGCTTTCACGCAGATAATCTGCTATCAGGCAGGAATGGCAATGAATACTGAACATTATCAGTTTTCCTCTTCTTTTCTGGTTTGAAATGCTGTGGTAAGAGATTCCGGGGCATCTTATGACTATCCACACTACAGACACCACCTTCCCCTGCCACTTTGCCTCCTGCCACTTTAATTCTTTTGGAAAAAACAGTTGTCATCAATTAAGTGTACTGAAGAAAGCAAGGCAAAGGAGAAAATGTGAAAAGAGGTACTTTCCATACTTTTTGGTTTCCAGCTAGGATAACCCAGAAAGCAGGGGTTTTGAAAAAATATAAAAAGGTTGCATGCAAAAATTTTTTTCATACTCTGTTATTTTTCTTTATTTTTTTCCTCAGTCAAATGAAGAAAAACAAGATAAATTATAAAACTGAACTCTAAATAAAATATTTTTTTCATTTGCTATTGAAAAGAATTGTGCTATATTCCAAAAATTTTATTCAAAATTAAATTATCATTTCAAACAGTCTAAATAGAAATGTACACTGTTTCATGAATTACTTTTCCACATGGAAAACTTCAGTGTATGTTAGGGATTAGCATTTAAGCCTCTAGTCTGGATATGGGCTGGTGTCAGGATCTGCTAGAGGCTCCATTAAAGAATTATTTTCCTTGGGTGGAAGCTGCTGCATGTTGTGCATATGGATCATCATGTGCATCTGCATGTTTGCAGGAGAGTTGAAAACTTCTCCCATTCCTTTAGAACTATTTTGTGAGCAGAGCCTTGCAGTTCTAAATACAATGCAGTTATGAACAAGTACTAAATAACACAATTTAACCAGAGGAATGACACAATTTAATCAGAGGAAAAGTAAGAAATAAATGTCTACATGCAGTAAACTGCAAATTCATAGATAATTTACAAAAGAAAAAAAAAATATTATAATTGGACTGGTAACAAAGTTCATATTGCCATGATATGAAAGGTACATCTTTGGAGAGATGCTATATCTTGCATGAAAAACAGCTACATCATCCAATAAGACACTGCTGTGACATCACGGTGGCCTAGACAGAGTAGATCATCAACAGTTATAGGATGCAATTTTCTGCAGTTTTTTTAATTAAAATGCATTCATCTTTTATTTAGAGGATTCTAGTGTCAAAGACCTTAGAAAGTGAAAAACTGTGATAGACTTATAAAATGTGCTGTTAGAAGGGGAGATAATCCTGAGCAGATAAAATTTTTAAGGCTGAAATATTAGCACATTATTGAATATGATTATGGTATTATTTGAAAAGTGAAAGATTGGTTTAGGAACTACAAGACTAAAGATAATATTTTAGAACTCTTTTGCTAGCATCTGATAGAAGAAAATTATCTGTTGCTTTCCATGTCATGAAAGATTATGAAATTCCCCAAAATGTGGGAAATTTCTGCTCAGAAGTAGACTAAACTAAGCATAAATGTCAAACTGTGTCCAGAACAGCAACTAATTTTCTTGCCCTCTCTATTTCTGATTGTAATGCTTTCTAACAGCCAAGTGCCAATAATAGACTCTTTTGAGTACTTCTTGTAAATAGAAAGGGTCCAAATTTATAAATTTTTATCTCACAAGCACAGAGCAGTGTACAAAATGGTTTTGGTTAATTTATACTGCATTTGCTCATGGAAGTAGTAGACAGGTGGCTATCAGTCTTTGTAACCTAATGTTTTGTTCTATTTGAGAGGAATACATAGGTAAAGTCAATATTTTAAAAAGCCATAGAATTAAACTATTAACATTAAGAAAAATAATGTTGATGAAAAGATACCAAGAAATTTGTGAATGTGTAATATTTTCCTAATGGATTTTGATTGTGCAAAGTGTCTTTTATCATTTTAATCAGAATTTCTTTGTGTCTAGAATTAAACAGCTGTAGAGACAATTTAGCATTAAGGTTTATGACTAGCAAAAGAACCCTTGGTACAATTTTGAAAAGTTAATGGTGCTAGCAGGGAAGAAAAACTTTCATGAAACAAGGATATAGATGCATGCTGTGATAACTCTTAGGGGGCTAGTTCTCATTCAACAGATTTTTGCTGCTCTAAAGGAGACTGGTATGGATCAAAAAGGTATTTAAGTCAGCCAGAATGTTTCTATTCACTCAATGGGAATTAAGAGAGTCTGTGGGAATCCAAACAAGTAGATATGTATGTTTTGATGTGTGCTGCAAACTCCTACTGAAATCTCCAGAAATCTCTACCATTGAAGTAAGATAGAAAATCAGTCATGTTTAATGCAAGATTTGAACTGCAGTTTGTGAAAGCCTTTTTTTTCTTTTTTACTGGGTACAGGAAAGGATATCTGTTTTCTCAGAAAAAAAGTACATGAAAATCCTTCTAATACCCATGCTTTCTAGTGTGTTGAAATAGACACAGGGATATTCAAATAGTAAAGCTTTGATTATAATTTGATTATTTTATTTCCTTAAAAAAATTATTAAACTACCAGCAGTGACATGCCCAAATGTCACAGTTATGACCACAGTCAATTATGTCACTTGAGGTGAGTGTTGCTGTGAGTCCTGAGCCCTTGGCTTCATTTGTCAGATGCTCCAGATGCTGTGACTGGCACTGGCATGTTGGTCCCAAGTGTCAGCACAGAGGAGGTTGTCGCTGTCTGTGGGGTCTCCTTGAGCTTAAGATCACTCACAGCAGGACATAAGGTGGTGGTTCGAGTTCATGTTTTTCCCAGCTCAAGCACCGAAGAAGATGCAGAAGCTGTTTTCTGAGGTTTTCAAGGTTGTTTATTCTTTCTTATCTAAGGAATTTTCTCTCTGAGGTACAGAGGTTTGTCTAGCAAGCTGGTTAGAGGCACTCTGCCTGCCCAGAGGGCAGGTCTTATATTTTATACTATAAATTACGTACTTGATGTTTACAATTCCTTTCCAATGCATGACCCTTACATTGCTCTGTCCAGTTCTTTCTCAAATCAATCCAGAAATGCCATCCTCACTCAAAGATGGATGACATGAAGAAGAAAAGACATACCACACCTAAAAATCTTCCATTTTAGCTCCAAGTTTCTTATAATAACTATTTTACAGATTCACTTTTCTACCTTCTAACAATATAATTTATACTCTACTTATTTTTTGTGACTTTTAATTCTTCCTGCAATGATCGTAATTTTTTCCAGGGACTCAAATCAAACCCACAAGTGTCTTGGGCATCGTGCCAAGGCCTCTGAGCCCACCACCCGGGTTCCAAGGCATCCAGGGAAGCCAGGGAAACACCCTGGACTCCAACAGAGGTGACAATAAAAGGTCATGGAGAAACTGTCCACAGAGCAGTTTAAGCCACCCATAAAATGGTGGAAGAAGTAAAAGGTAGGAAATATGACTGATACAAAGGATTATCTGAGATCTTTGTGGAGAGAACAATTTCAATCATATGAGTTCAATGGAGTGTGAGACCTCTAAGAGCAGGCAAAACTCCTGCAGGAATACGGACATAAGGCGTCCCTTTGTAAAAGAGTTTAGTCTGGTTCCTTTCACACTGCTGTCTTTATACATAAAAATGCCTGTACTTACGAGAGAGACTGGCTACATGGTGGTGGATGTGCTGGTACAGTGCAGACAGTAGAGATACTGTGAAAAACAGCCCAAGCAGTGCCTGCTCCCTGTTTCATCCTCAGCAATGAGAAGCTATGAACTGTTTTCCAGAGACCAGACATTAGGTCAGCAATTGACTGAGAACAAAACACTGTCAAGACAACTGCTTGTAAAATGTGGGACCCACTGTATACTCACAGTATATATATATACACCACAGCAATGTATAAAATAACTCCATGTAATGTCAAACATATAAAACATGTATCTGTATGGTCATAGGGTTGTTCTTGTGTATCTTTGAGATAATAATTTGCTGTGATTTGCATTTGTATGAACAATTTTTTTTGCTCAGGCTGCATAATTGCTCAGTTCCTTCTCTTATGTTTTTCAGCTGTGAATTTAATTACTCCTCATCTTGAAGTAATTTCTGATTTATCCTGTTAGCTTTGCTCCAGGGTGGTCCCTCGTGAGCTTAAAAGTGCATGGATTCAACTATCTCCATAGTCACTCTAAAGCCACATCAAGCAATTCAGTAGTGTAGGCAGTGCTCGACTATAGAACACAGTTGCATATTTAAAGAATAATACTAATTCTAGACTTGCTGTTGCTGTGTGAGGAATTTGTATTTCCCCTCTACCTCAATGAGTTCAGAGAATTTTTTATTATTATTTTTGTTTAACTGGAAACAAAGCATGAAAATCCAATTGCTACTCAGTATTCATTCCAGGAAAAAAATGAGGCAGTGAACTGGATTGAACAGGAAAGGAGTAAGCATGTGTTATGTGCATGTTGGGATACCACAGGTTCATTCCCTCAAGACAATATGAATTCTCTTGTTTTTCAGTGAGTCAACACAGCAATTGTGCACTGCCCTCAGGGTATGCAATGCTCTGCTCATTGGGGCAGAAATAATTTTTTTCATTCATGTTATTCTTAGCAGCCCTCTTTGTTATCCTCTCAAAGGGAGTCATCCCTGAGCATCACTGGGGACAGGACTATACAGCTGGATGAGTACTGTTCTACCAAACACAAGAAACAGCAACCCTTGTTCCAAAAATAATAGGGTACTTTAAAAGAGTGTGAAACAATCTTTTCTAAAATAATATGACTCCAGGAGCTGGGTCAGCATGATGCACAGAGACAGTGATTTTTAGAACTGTAAAAAAACTCAGTGAAATCACAGAACTTGCTATTCCTCAGTCCTGTGGGGTGAGCACTGAAGGTGTTGTAAACAGACTCCCAGTCTGATGTGCTTTTGCCTGGGATTTCAGATTCTGCCTCGGATTGTCATCTTCCCGTCCTGTTGCTTGTGGTTACCTAAGCAGACTGAAAGTCTTTGTTTCATGAAGCATGAAACTCCATTTGTAAGTAGTAAAGTCCAAAGGGAAAAAGTGATAGATAACTTAAAATGCTGTGTGTAGTCTACTGGAAAAAAACACCTATGCAGCAATTTTTTAATGAAATAATTTTTGATTAGACTAGGACTATGCAGTGCACACCATGCACTTTTCTATGAAGCTAGAAAAACATCTTTAAAAAGGTTCTGAAAATTACTATCCTCAGCTGGGCATGAATGAAGGTTTTTTGTTGATGGTTTTGTCCCTTTATGGATAATTGCTCAGAAGAAAGACTATAGTAAATTTAGCTTTGGAGATAGAATACTTAATTTGAATCTTGAAAATATAATTTTTTTCTTCTTTCTCTTCTTTCCGTCTTTTAACTGTTTGAAATCCTACACAGCTATAAAGAAACTGTTTCTCTGGTAGGCATTACGGAGTTAGGGTAGGAAAAAGAATTGTGAGAGTTGTAGCATTTGTACTATAACCATGAGTTTCCAAGTTCTGTAGTTCTCTCTAAAGGTGTGTCCTTTCCAGTCTCAGAATCTTAGCATTTCTTAAGCTTCAGCCATTTTCATATCTGTATCTCTGGAGTCATCTGCCCACACAATTTCCATCTTCTATTAGTCATTTGCAAATATGTAGGGATCCTGCAATTGAAGGCCAATGGTTTTTTTCCAAGTTTAATCACTGTCTTGATTTGTCCGGGGAGAAACTTTTTTTGTCACAGAGGTCACAGTTGCCAATGCTTTCAAATGTGGGGTTTTTAGGCCTGGACCTGTAATGATTTGTTTTTATACTTTGCTATAGCAGGGGTTGAAATTTAGGAATATCTTAACGAAATCTTGGAGCTTAATTGACTATACTGCAAAATTGTTCATATGCTCTGACAAAGCATGGTAAGGGGAGATTTCAAGTGCCCTGCCCTGCACACATACACAGTTGTATTTGTATTGCACTGTTATATGTTTACCTTATATGCAAAATTTGGTTATACCATTCTGAAATTCATTTAATTATTTGCACTTCTCTTTCTCTCCAATCATCTTGGTTAGATAACTGATTTCCCACCTTAAATTTTTCCTTACTTCTTTTCTGTTTCAATCCTCCAAAAAAAAAAAAAAAAAAAACTTTGGAATGTTAATTAGAAAAAAAAATGAAAAAAAAAACAACCCAAAAATATTGCAGAAGTGTGGCGTGAAATCAGGAATAAGTTGAATGAATTAGAAGTCAAAAGGTCTTCCATTAGACACAAAGCCCTATTGAACATCCTGTTCATCTCTTCAGGTTTTCAGTCAGTAGAAATACACTTGGGCTCTTGTGTATTTTCTTCATCCATAAAGATTAAGAGATGCTTCAGAAGTTATCTTTTTGACTTGAATCTGGCTTTTCTTTTACTCTGATTTTCAAATAAACAACCGATTACTTCAGGGCGCTGAAACTAATTATTTCAAATGAAAAAATGAGATCTAGAGAATGTAAATAGTTGCTCCCTCTTTACTGATGATTCCTGAACATGCCATATTTTCTTAATAATGTGATAGGTTTTGATACATATTTATTCTGAATAACTTTAGGTAGTAGCTTCCTCAGTCTAATATTTCCCATGTTGCTCTCCTTACTAGCACACTTCTTTCCAAACCTTTTGAATACTGATTTACAAATAATGACCAAAAAAAAAAATAAATTGAAGAGGAATAGCTGGAATACCAGGTGGTTTCACTTGAGAAGAATGAAAAAAACCTCTTAAACTGGCTATTACTGAACTTCTTCAGTTAATTGGAAGATGTTAAAATTCATGCAATTTGGCTCTTGAAATGCATGTGAAATAGTTACCAGAATGGTGTAAATATTTATAATTGCATTTTCTGAAAGTAGTTAGAATAAGAACAGCAAATTTTTTGAATTCTGAGTAAAAAATTATTTGAATAAGTATATAGAACATGCGGATTCAAGAACATGAATAAAAAATTCATTCTGTTTTTAAAAAGTAATACTCACATAAAAATAATCTGTTCTTTCCTTTTTTTATGGTGGAATACAAAGAGGGTTTTTTTAATTTGAAAATGTGTATTGTAAGGCCTACAGAATATTTGGAACTCTCCTTGCCCTTTAAAATTCTCTCTAAAAAGGTGCTTGTTTTCATGTATCCTTTACAGATACTTCATTTTTTTCCAAAACAAAGCTTTGCAGAAACAGAAAAAAAAAATCAACATACATACTCTTGCATATATGCTATATACTTGTACAGAAACAAACTGTGGTAAAAGCAAAGAATGAAAACATACTTGTATGATCGTATGGCTGATATGAACAAACAAAACCGCTAGTTTTATGTATATACAGTAATTTTCTGTTCTTGAATAGGAATACCTATTCAAGACAAATTCATGGACTCTATGACCAGTTATAGATCCATTTGTTTAGTTTATTTCCACTGTTATTTCTTTTACCCAGATGGAAAGATAAAAGTCATGTAGTTTATAGCTTATTCTGAGGGAGACAGGACCAGCTAAGAACAGGACACTGGTCTCACTTTCCTTGGTAGAGGCCTAGCTCACAGTGTGGTGTTTTTAATATGTTTGCTTATCTTATTTTTACACATTTTTGTCTTGGGTTGAAGACAGGTATCTGCTGGGGAAGGCAGAAGCCTCCCTTAGAAATCCCCTCCCTCCGAATTATTAAAATTAAGCGGCCTTCAGGCAAGATATGGGGAGGAATAACAGTCCTTTACTAAGGAGTATAACAAGATACAAATGAACAATAACTACGGTATTAACAACAACAACAACTACAAAGAAAAAGTCATGAACCCCCGCAGCAAAGCCAGGGAGAGGGATGGGGGAAGCCTTGCTCCACAAACCCTGTAGGCAATCTGTCGTAGATGGCTCCGACGGGCCTTCTGAGGAGAAGGGAAGAACTCCGAGATGGAACGCAGGAGTTCTGGTGCAGGGATGGATGAGATGGGTCACCGTTCTTCCCGCAGTCTCAGCAGGGTGTCNAAAAAAAAATAAAAAATAAAATAAAATAAACCAAGCCACCAAAACCAAACCACCAAAACAACCCAAAAAAACCTAACCAAATTAAAAAAAACCCCAATCAAACCAAACGCTGCATATAAGCTTTCGATTAATAACATTGCATTTTAGTAAAATTATATCACCTTCAATGAACATCTAGAATGCAGAAATTATGATGAGGGAAGAGGGAATGTGTTAAGAACTAATTTTCAATTTTAACAACAGTCTGCCATGCCTGTATGGTACAATTTATCTATTATTATCTTATATTTTTCCACAGCAAGATTTTTTTTTTTTTTTACTCTTTTCTATGTGCATTTATTAAAGTCATTGCTATGGCACTGTGAAGTATGTGTATGCATATTNTCTGCTCCGGCCACAGAGTGAGAGTGATTATTTCCCCACTGCCCCTGGCCTCTCTTTGCCTGCCCTCTTCCCCCCCGGGCCTGGCAAGTCTCTTTGTCCTGCAAATATGCTCAAGTATCGGTCATCAGGTTCCCCCCCGCCCCCGCAACAAATGGGACAAAATTCTATAGGTAAAGAGAATGAAAGGGACAACACCCCAACCCCCCACAATTTTTAAAACCAAAACAATAACAACATGAAAGTTAAAAATTGTGTTTTAAGGAACCCCAATGCTTTTTCACTGCATANTTTTTTTTTTACTCTTTTCTATGTGCATTTATTAAAAATCATTGCTATGGCACTGTGAAGTATGTGTATGCATATTTCAACCCAAATAGTGCTGCAAGCTTGAGACAAACTTGTGAAAGTATGGCCTGGTTCTAAAGCACTTGAGCCACTCCTACCTTGAGCTGCTCTGGCATACTGATACATTTGGCATTCTGCTTGAGACAGATTTTCAGCTTCTGCTCTGTTGAAAAAACACACTCAAATGAGTTTTAGATAAATGTGTGATCAGAATCAGGAATATTCTGTGTTCTGTACATTTTTAAGATAAATCAGCCCCCCACCATAGTGCTTCATAGCCAAACCTTCAATATTTTACAATAAACCTGTGTAGATTATTTATCAAGCCTTTTGGGGGAAAAAAAAAGTATAATAGTCTATCCTGAAAACTGGGATTGATGTCTGCAATTATAAACAGTCCAGCTTGATAATATACTAGTCTTGCATTTTCAATTTAATTTCTCATTGACAAAAGAATAAATTATACCAATTTTCTTTGTCACTGAACATTCTTATTTTGGGAAAAAAAAGGCACCTACCAAAAAACTAGATTTCAAACTTACATATATATCTTAAAGGCAAATACTCTTCCAATATGAAATTACTCCACTATTCCACCCATGCAAACTTAATTTCAACAAACAAACAAAAAAAAAACCAAAAACAACAAAAAAAATCAGTAGAAATGTAAAAAATTGTAATAAGGAATATTCAAGACCCAGACAGAATATGTGTGCACATTTGCCAGGTAATATGTGATATTTTAAACTGGATACCTACACATGTCAATAAATTATTTTAAGACATAGATTCAGAATATAATATTGTTTCCATTTGTTTAGAAGAGAGTAGTAAGTTCTTAAAAATATTATTAGTTAATAATTTTAATTAATTGTAAGTTTATTATTAGTGATTAATGACACTCTAAGGAGAAAAATTAAGCCTAAACTTAACACTAAAAATCATTATGCGGATGATTTTTAACTGTTGCCCTGCTGGAATCAGGGTAAAATATTATACATTTATATAAATAGTGCAAAAAATTATAACTTTTATTTCTCATAAAATTTGATTGTCTTACAATCTATTTTTTGCAGAGCTGGGAGAAAAATAAGGCTTTGTAGCAATATGAAGGTAAAACTTTAAGAAACAGATGAAATTTTTAGTACATTTCAGTGCATTTCTTTATAAATATGTTTAAAAGCACATACAGAAGAGCAGTACAGGAAGTTCTTTGTGCAAGCAGCACCTGATTTCTACTGTTCAGATTACTCCAAACACCAGCTATTTTTGCAGAAATGGAATCAGCAATTAACTGTCTCCCCACAGCTATCAAAAATCATAAACGAGAACTGGCTATATTGTCTGTTTCTGGAAGCCATTTTCTTTTGTTAGACTCATAATTTCATGTTGAGGTAGTATCAAGTGTGAGCAGAACGCTTCCAAGTACGCATCCTGAAATCCAGGCCTGTCTTCACTGAACTTTGCCCTAGAATTCAAGAGAATTGAGATTCCACTAGAACTTTGGTCTTGCTTCTGTGAGAAAATGACAAACTGAATATTACACATTTCTTTAAAATTTCAGATCTAATAGATATAATTCATACTTCAACTGAACCTCATTGATTTTTTTTAATTTCCATTAAATTTACAGAAATTCATGTTATTAAATTTAATTACATTCACAAATTAATAAGTTTCATATCTTCAAATGGGAAGAAAAAGGGTAAAAATACACATCTAAATCTTCTGCCGTAGACTTAGTTTTAATGGAAATGTATTTATGTCACCATAAAAGTAACAAATACTTTGGTGAAGCAATTTCTGTGAAAAATGAAAATTAGAAACAATTATATGTTTCTTTTTCTTCAATCAGTGCTTATTAATTGGCATTAATAGAAATTGTGTGCACATTAAGAATAGTGATTAAATCCCTATGCAACATAATGGCAAAAGAGCTTAGCAATAAAAGCAGTTTTAAATGAAAACTTGAAGAGTATTACTCCTACATAGAATGGTTATTAAAAGCATGTTAAGAAAAATACTTGCATATTTTTCCACTGATTAGTAAGACAAACAAATAATAAAAATAAATTGAAGATTTTTTTCTCTAAAATAACAATAATAGGCTTCTCTTGAAGACAAAGACGTGTATTTTAAACAATCAACAGTGAACTATAAATCTAAGTATCAGCAAAAATCTGCTCGGTAGTAAAAGAAAGAGTCAAACAACACAAAGTCGCTTGTTCTGTACACTATTCTTCAGCAGCATTTTTTTCCTTTATGTTACAGTTGCTTTGGTGATCTAGCTCTGTAGTTTCATGGGAAACTTCACATCCTGCCACTCTTGCTTTCCCCTTCACTTTTCAAAAATTAGAGAAAATTAGGAAAGCAATATAACTGTAAACCTTTTGCTTTTCTTCTGGCACAGGTACTAATTTGGTATTTTTCTATCTGTATCCTTTGCACTTTGTTATTAGCATCAAGCATGTTCATGAATAATGGCATTTTCAAGGCCAGATCTGCAGCACATGCAAGTTTTGTTCTTAGTGCTGCTGATTGTAAAACTTCAGGGAAAATGAAATGGATGTTTTACAATTCTATGGAGTGAAAATCTAATACACTGCTGTGTAAAACCCAGCGACATCTGTGGGATAATAGCCCTTGCTGTGAGTCACAGGGGAAACACCTACAGCTTCTGAGTGGAAAGATGAAGTCCTGCCCAATGTGAGGCAACAAATATCTTATGGTTGGGGCAGCCCCAGAAATTTGCTTTGGATGGAGCTCAGAATGCAACTTCGTCTTTTCACAAAATTACTGCTTCACCTTGGAAGAGACACAAATAATGATTTCATAAGTTTGGAGTTTTTCACCCACTGCACACTCCAAAGCACCATAGTTGCTTTTGCTCAGACCTAAAAATCTCCTAAACTCTGGAAAGCATGCACTTGCTGGATTTCAGGAAGAGATTAATGCCTGTGAACAGGCAGTTCCAGTGGAAATCATGGCATAGCTAAGCAGTACCTTGTTCTATAGGTCGGCACAGCTTTTTTTACAGTGGTTACTATCTGTGTAACACTTTTCATCCTAAAAAAGATGCAAAATATAATAATCTTCCCTTAACAGTTATGAGGTAAGCAAACATTTTTAATCCTGTCTGATTAATGGGAAAACTGCACAGCTGGGTATTCCCGGTCATATTGAAGTTAGTAAGACATAATTTCACCTATGGAATGTATAGGGTTTGTTTACATGTGATGTTTGCACCACTTTCACCATATAAACTACCAGCACTAGGGTGGGTATATAAGTGGACTGGTATGAAAACATTTCTGCTGGAATAGTTTATTCACGTTTGATTTCTGTGTCAGGAGAACTGTGATAGTAATACAGCAGAATCCATTCCACTGTCTGTACTGGTTACACTGTTCTTTGGTTAGGAAGAAACTGTACTCAATTATAATAGTTCTGTAAATGTAGAGATGTATGTACATATGGCCCTTAAGGAAAAATCAAACCCAAAAGCTTACATCTAATATTACATAGCAATGAAAATGTTAGATAGCTTTAATACTTTCCAGTCTTTACTACCTTTTTGCTTGCAATCTAACACCACTTTGTTGTAATGTGTGCTGTCTCACTCTGTCTGCATTTTTATACATTTTAGAATAAGCAGGTAAGGACACAACCAGCTAAGTCAGTTTCATGCAATTGCTTTGACTGTCACTGTATTTGAACAAGCAATCTGTGCTGGTGGTTGGAAAATACATTCGGGGATTCTGTTTCTCTAGTCTCAAGTAATCAGAAAATAGTGGCCATGAGCTACCTCCAAGTTGCAAGTAACAGTTCCAACTGCAAATAATGTGTTTTAGGGAACTATGGGTAGCTCTAAACAGTTTATATAAGTATTACACCAGAGCTAGAAAAAAAGACCAAGAAGGAATGTAATAGATGCTTTGGTTCAGCCTGCAAGGAGAAGGCATCCCTGAAAATATCTTTTAGAACAACTCTCCTGCTTGCTCATATTATTCCCAAACTACAAAGGAGAGGAGTAGCCTTCTGTATAGAATATGACTCCTTTGCTTTTGAATGGCCTTGATATTAGTAAAGTATTTCTTGATAAGGTAAATATGGGAGACTTTTATACTGCAACCAGTTTGCATGTTGGATCATGTCATGTAGATATGATGGACTCCTCTAGAACTGTCCAAACCAAGTCCAGCTTCCTAATACCCTGTGCCTGTACTCTGCCTTTTGATGGGAATCCAACTGGGGGAGGCAAAATGCAGGAATTTGGGATACTTCCAGACTTTGCCCTGGCATTGAATCATGCACTGATGCTCCACAGTTTGAATATAAACCTAACAGCCCAGGATCCAGCAAAATATCTAAACCCTGCACCTCAGGAGTCACAGTTCCACATGGTTCCACAGCTGGCAGGTAGTTTCAAAAGTCACAATGCTGAAGGTAATTCATCCTAAATGAAACAACTTTCCTAGGAAGAGCTGTACCTACCAAGTTCTACCACTTGTTATCTTGCCATATGTCAGTGCTATTGCAATTTTTTTATTAGAACCGCATGAAAAAGTAAAATTTAGTTTCAAAGCTAAGAATATTATTAAAATGTTCCTAGGCATGTATTTTTAATTCCAAATAAGCAGCTTACTGAAGAACCATGTCCAGTTTCCACAACCTCATTTGAAAATTTAATTTTTCTTAGATTTGGATTTTGTCAGAGTTCCTTTTCCACTGTGGTAATAATAGAGGATATCACAAATGAGAACTACTTTTTTGTTACTCTTCAGCATTTCCATTAATCATTCTGTTCTCTAGTAGCATGAATATTTAGTGGTCAGAACCATTTTTTTAAGACACTGACATGTCTGAAAACCACTTTAAACTTTAACTTTTGAACAGTAATGATGTTCAAGATGAAGATTGCTCATGACAAGAAGATGAACATTCACGACAAGTTCTCCTTGAAGAACAGCCACCTTTGATAGAACAAATTTCTCTGCCCTTTTCTAGTGTTTGAATAACATGTTGCTTTCCCTTTTTGTCATATCTGGAAGTCAACCAGTTGGCTGCCACCCAGTTTCTGTTAGCAGCTTTCTGTATTTTGTTAAGCCAGTTTCTCAGCAAAATTTCCTGGATGATTGAATCCTCATTAGAGTGGAGGGAAACAATATATATAAATAAATGAATAAATGAATAAATAAATAAATAAATATATATATAAAATAATCCAGTTCCCCTTTTGTAAAGTAAAACAGCTCATGTTCTGCTAATCAGGACAGCAGAGTACAATAAGAGATGCTTTTTTTTACCACTTTGCTTACTGAACATCAGCTATTACCTCGAGCTCTGCTTCAGAGACATGAATAGAGCAGGAGGAACTCCAAAAGCAAAGCTGTAGCAAGACAAACTTTGCTTAAACTTCTTAATAGTGGGACTGGGAACAGGTATGTGGCCTTCAACCTCAATTTTCTTCTAAAATGGGTCACCAGTTGCCCACATCTGAATGGAGTCAACGGACAGATACAAAAGCAAGTTCGGAAGTCAATAACAACAGCATTTGTCTTTTCCACTTTCAAGCCTAGATGTGAGATAAATTAGCTCTTTTAATTATTTTGCATTTGTATACTAAACATCTTTAAAAAAGAAAAAAAGTGAACCTATCTTTCCTGTGTCTTCCATGAAACATGAAATAAATAATTTGCTTTGGAATTTATTTGTGCTCTTCCAGACTTATGAAGTAATCGAGTTCCAAAGACTTTTTTCCACCCTTTTTCCTATTTTCTAGCCCATTTTATCAAAATGTTATGTTTAATGAATACAAGAACAAAAAACAGATGAAATAAAATTATCTAAGCCTGTAAAAAAACCTACCCAACTATAGAGTTCAAGCCTTAGAACTTATCCTGCTCCAAGGAAGCTTGTTCAGAACTCTATGCTGCATAGAATTGTTACCTTAGTGCAAGACCATTACAATCTTTCTTTTTTCATGTATTTTTCTCCTCCAAATGGATTGTTTTCAGTTGTTTGTGTATGAGTACTGAGGCAGCCAAGTTTGCTTGATTTGACTTTCAGACAGTTGTTAAATATATGATGCCCTCCATCCCACTAAAAAGCAGTAGTAAGAAGAAACAAATATGCTTATTTCAGGATTCATAGTGATATCAGACTGCTTATTCCAGGAACTATTTCGTTTTTTTGATAGCACTTTCATTCTCCTCTTTTTCCAAGGCGTGTCTGAAAATCCAGAGTTTAAAAAATGTATGTGCCATTTATATAGTAGACTAGCATTACAAAATTATTTTGATTTTCTTTTTTAAATCAGGAAAACCACATCTGTACTAAAAAATGGCCTTTTAGAAAGGCAGCCCAAATTTTTCACTTTTTTGCTTTTTCACAGCACCAGTATTCTTATATTGGTGAGGAAGTCAATGAGATTTCAGCACTCCAGACTTCTGAAATTCAAAGAGATTTTTAATCTATTACTTGTAGGGTGCAACACTGATTCTGAAAATTCATATAGCAATAAAATATCTTACCTATCTTGCAAAACTGTCCACTTTTCATGGAATCATAGAATAGCTTAAGTTGGAAGTGACCCTAAACATCACCAAGTTCTAACCCCACTGCCGGGGTCAAAGACATCTTTCACTATATAAGGTAGCTCAAAGTCCTATCCAACCTGGCCTTAGGTTTGTTTCTCATATAAAAAGTCAAAATTTTTATTCCCAAACTCATTTGAAAATCTTTTCACCGTTCTCCTAAGTGAAACTCAGAAACAGAGGAAGGTATTTGTTGTTTTGAGTTTCTATTTTATTTCTTTAGTTGGTTGGGTTTGGGTATTTTGGTGGGTTTTTTGGGGGTTTTTT